>JAJTUC010000011.1:1214273-1243425 GCA_036971365.1 Dactylellina leptospora
AAAAAAAAAAGCTCCTCCAAAATATAAAATAAAAAAAATTTAAAAACCCGCAAAAAAAAAACTCCGTATATATACACATATATATACATACATCTACAACATTCGTCGGGGAACGCTGTCCAGCACAGAGGTCTCCTTTCTCCCAAATCTATCCACCTCCCCGGAGCACGTAGATAGATTATTGTTTCATCTCCGGCTTCGTCCCCGTCGGTTCTCGTCCATCGTCTCTTCCTCCGCACACCCATATCGCAAGCTCGCGACCCTGCGGCATATTCCCTCCCGGCCTTGGTTCCATTCCTGCGTCTTCTCGCATCGCACTTCTCCGGCCTTCCATCCTCCCTCTCCTCTCAACCATCTCGTTAGCTAGCTAGCTTATAATCTACCTGTCGTCTACCTTGACAGCGTATTCAAGCACAGGAACTACCCCTCTCAGTCGTCCCATCCGTGGTAAACGTCTGCTCCTTTTCCCCGAGATATATCCTCAAGGTACGCCTCTCCTCCTGCTACCCTCATCGTTCTGCTGCGTTCGATCCTCATTTTATAGCAAGCGCATTGATTCTGATATCTCCCATCCCACCTCTTTCCCCCCCACCTCTTTCCCCCCCACCTCTTTTCCCCACCTCTTTCCCCTACCTCTTTCCCCTACCTCCTTCCCTGCCCATTATTCCGCGCTGCTGGGCTACCCCGTGCTCTAATACGACCTCTGATAGTAGCACATCCGCTTCCCATATTTTGCAAACCGACCTCCCTCCCACTCCGACTTTCGAAATGCCTTCCGATACCTCATCTCCAGCTCCCCTTCCTCCAACCCTGGACACCAACGGAGCTTCCGCCGCACCCGAGTCCCCTACCCCCGCCTCCGCAGCAGATGCCGTTCAGACGCCAACCGCCGCCGGAGCAGCTCACTCCGCCTCCCTCTACGTCGGAGAACTGGATCCCTCCGTCACCGAAGCCATGCTGTTCGAGCTCTTCTCGTCCATCGGACAAGTAGCTTCCATTCGGGTCTGCCGCGATGCTGTCACCCGCAGGTCCCTCGGATACGCCTATGTCAACTACAACAACACCGCCGATGGCGAGCGCGCGCTGGAGGAGCTTAACTACACCCTCATCAAGGGCCGTCCCTGTCGAATAATGTGGTCACAGCGAGACCCCGCCCTCCGCAAAACCGGACACGGAAACGTTTTCATCAAGAACCTTGACACCGCCATCGATAACAAAGCCTTGCACGACACTTTTGCCGCATTCGGCAACATCCTCTCCTGCAAGGTTGCTCAGGATGAGAACGGGAACTCGAAGGGTTACGGATTTGTACACTACGAAACCGCGGAAGCTGCCACAAATGCCATCAAGCATGTTAATGGCATGCTTCTCAACGAAAAGAAGGTCTACGTCGGTCACCACATACCGAAGAAGGAGCGGCAGAGCAAGTTCGACGAGATGAAGGCAAATTTCACCAACGTCTACGTCAAAAACATCGATGCAGAAGTCTCCGACGAAGAGTTCCGCACCCTTTTCGAGAAATTCGGTCAAATCACATCCGCCAGCCTGGCTCGTGATGGAGACTCCGGAACCTCCCGCGGCTTCGGCTTCGTGAATTTTTCCTCCCACGAGGCCGCCGCCGCCGCCGTCGAAGCACTCCACGACACCGAACTCAAAGGACAAACCCTTTTCGTTGGCCGGGCGCAGAAGAAGCACGAGCGTGAGGAGGAGCTACGTAAGCAATACGAAGCTGCTCGCATAGAAAAGGCTAGCAAATACCAGGGAGTCAACCTCTACGTCAAAAATCTCGATGATGAGATCGATGATGAAAGACTGAGGCAAGAATTCGCCCCGTACGGCACTATCACTAGCGCGAAAGTCATGCGTGATACCACCGATGCTACCAAAGAAAACGAAGCCGACGATGGCAAGGACAGTGAGTCCGACGAGAAGAATTCAGACAAGAAGCTCGGAAAAAGCAAAGGTTTCGGCTTCGTGTGTTTTAGCAACCCCGATGAGGCCTCTAAGGCTGTCGCTGAAATGAATCAAAGAATGGTCAACGGTAAACCCTTGTATGTCGCTCTGGCCCAGCGCAAGGATGTCAGGAAAAGCCAGGTAAGTGACGAGACACCCCACCGACCTCTAATCAGCGGGGAAGAAAGAAATAAAAGGAAAAAAGGAACAAGAAAAGGAAGCTGACGACGATCCCGTGCATAGCTCGAGGCTTCCATTCAACAACGCAATCAGATCCGGATGCAACAAGCAGCGGCAGCTGCAGGAATGCCTCCGCAACCCGTAAGCACAATTCTCCCATAAAACATATCCTCACGTTTGCATTTCACATACTGATGCAGCGACAGTATCTCTCGGCACCTCTGTACTACCAACCCGGCGCTCCAGGAGTTCAACCGCCTTTCCTCGCTGGGCCTGGTGGCCCCGGTGTTCCACCAAACCGTCTCCCATTCCCTCCTCAACAAGCCGGAATGATGATGTCCGGTGCTGGTAGAGCTGGTGGCAATTGGCCTCCTGGTACCGGCCCCTCAGGACCCAACCGAAACGGTGCACAAGGTCAACCGGCGCAGCTATACGGGATGGCAGGACAAGGTGGACCGGCAGGCCAGTTTGGATACGCGCAGGCGTTCAATCAGGTCCAGTTAGCGACGATGAATTCCGCAGCCCGCGGCGGCCCACAGATGGGATTGAATACCGGCCGCGGGCTCGGTGGTACCAACCAGCAAATGGGTCATCAACAACGTGGACCTCTCGGCCGTGGCGTCGGTACATCTCAAGGCAGAGGCTACCACAACGAACAGCCTCCTTCCGGTGCCGCGCCCCTAACAAACCTTTCCAACTTGAATTCTCTACCGCCACAACAGCAAAAACAGGTGCTCGGTGAAGCCCTTTACCCACTCATCCATGCTATCAACGCCCAGCTTGCTGGAAAGATCACCGGCATGTTGTTGGAGATGGACAACGTCGAGTTGCTCAATCTGTAAGCCCGCACGCAATCTTTGTATAGACAAAATCAGTACGTTTTCACTAACAGACTTGCGTTTAACCTTGACAGAATCAATGACCAGACGGCCCTTCGCAACAAAGTAGACGAGGCACTTTCCGTGTATGACGAATATGTAAAATCAAAAACCACGGACGAACCCGCCCCGAATGTTACAGGTGATTCAGTAAAGCCTGTGGATGAGACGCCAGGTTCTAAGGATGAAGTCGAAGGCCAGACCTCGGCGCAAGCGTAGATCAAATCACCATGCGAAATGAAAGCCAAGGATGCGTTGGCGTGGTTCCCTCTCTGTGCTCCTCTTGTGTCGTCAATTCGTTCACCGGCGCCATTCGATTAAGAAGCAAGCAGAAGACATGGTTTAGAGTCTGCTCTCCTTCATTATTGTCACATCTTTAACAGTACCGAGAAAGGCCACATTATCCTCCAAATCCCAACTAGTTTCCGATGGTTTTCATGATACCGTACTCGCCTCCCTTCCTCAATTTTCGCTTTCCAGATCGCTTGATCTTTGTCTTCAAGATTTTTATCTCTTTTCTTTGTTCCGTTTTTCACAAGTATCGGATGAATTTGGCTGTGTGCAGTTATTTCTCCATTTCTACTTGGGCTTCCTTTTTTTTTTTTTTTTTTTTGTTCTTGGGTCTGGGTCGTTCTGGGTGCACACCAAAAGTTATGTATCTCTCTTACGGATGCTTTCTGTTTTTTCTCTTCGTCATTTCCTCCATCCATCCTGTTCGCCCTTCCTAACCTCCTCTCCCTCGCACACCCATCCTCTCATCCTGCTCGCGCTTCCTCATCAGTGCCAGGGATGCTAATTCATCGCTCACCGGTGCACACCTCCTGTCTCCCAATATATGTATCTCGCCAGTTTTACATAAAAAATGTACCTACTATCCCATGCTCGTCCGCCTACGATTCACGCAAACACCTTGCAAGAGAACCAACTCCCCTCACTGCAACCGTGAAAGAAAAATTGGCAACCGATTGTAGTTGTGAATAACATCCGTGACAGGAAATCCTCTGTTGTGTGGGTTTGGGTTAGCGCACTATCCTTTTTTAGGCACAAAATTTGTTTTCCCTTTGTCGGCGTCCCACACTACGTTCCGACGGTGCATTGGCCACTCCAATCTGATTCCTGCCTCCCCACCAGCCCGAAGCCACTTCCTTCGAACCACCATCCGCGGGAACAAGCGCACGTCCTCTGAAGTCGCGCGTCGGACACGCTGGAATCCATCGCTGGTCGCCATACTATGAACAATGGGCGCTGTTCGCCCCCCCGCCTTTTCTCTATCGCTACTATCCCAGGTACGTTTCACCCGAGACCCATCGACAGACAGGCTACGGCAGCATGTTCTCGAATCCTTCGTACCCAGCATGCGTACAAGATGCGGCGAGGATACACTAAAAGTCCATCACTATGCCCATTTTGATGCCAGTGAGATGAGACCTGACATTATCAAAAAAAATATATGTATATATAGGTTCTACCATCGCGTCCAGCTCTTCTGCTCAAAGCTTTCCCTCAGCCCTCAATTGTTCGAGATTTCTCCCTAGCGCACAGCAATCACAGTTTTCTTCCCTGGAACCCTTTCCGACATCACCATCAATTCACCGGCACCCATATTCCTCGTCTCTGTGCTAGGCCCCCCCACCGCAGCCCCGCATCTCAACAAATATGGCCAACAACAAGACATTCTCTAGTTCGAGAACGCATTGGTGCACAGGCACGAGCATTCTCTCTCCGCCCAATGCGATCAGTCTTGGAACACGCTGAACGAACTGCCAATTCCAATCCAATGAATGCTTCTGCCCAGCTCGATTTCTATTCCGCCCTTCACCGTGCCAACATGCCCGAAATTATCGTTGAACGATACCAAACAGGACAATATGCTACAAACGCTCGTGCGGAAGAGCTTTATATCAGATCTTTAGAAAAGCTGGGGCAAACTGCAAAGGCAAGAATGATCGCAGATAGGAAAGCGGAGAACGCAGAAACTACAGAAGTTGAATCAAAACCGGCTTTGTCCGCGGAAGAAATCCGTGCGGTTGGTCAAGCGATTGCCGCCCGGTCAAATGGCCGGGCAGTCTCGATTTCGTCAAAGAATCTCCATGAACGGTATGGGGACAAAGACCGCCCCCTGCATGTTGTCGTTGATGAAACAATCGGGGGGACGATTTTCAAATGGGCAAAGTTTCTGGTGTATCTTGGCGTCGTCGTGTATTTCGCGCTTGTGCTGATGACAGTATTCATCGAAGCAACCGGAGTCTTGAAGCGTGTGGGAAGCAATCCTCCAAATGAGGCTCAAGGATCGCAACAGACCGCTCGTTTCGTAGACGTTCACGGTTGTGAAGAAGCAAAAGAGGAACTACAGGAGCTAGTGGAATTTCTCAAAGACCCGGCGAAATTTTCGGCTCTAGGTGGCAAGCTTCCTAAAGGCGTTCTTCTTGTGGGACCCCCTGGAACCGGAAAGACTTTGCTCGCCCGGGCTGTCGCAGGAGAATCAGGCGTTCCATTTTTCTTCATGTCCGGTTCCGAATTTGACGAAGTGTATGTTGGCGTTGGTGCCAAACGTGTCCGAGAACTCTTCGCTGCCGCTCGTGCCAAAGCACCTTCGATTGTTTTCATTGACGAGCTGGACGCTATCGGTGGGAAACGTAATGAAAGGGATGCGGCGTACGTAAAGCAAACACTCAATCAGCTTTTGGTTGATCTGGACGGTTTCGCCCCGAACTCAGGTGTAATATTTCTAGCTGCTACCAACTTCCCGCAGTTGCTCGACAAAGCTCTCACAAGACCTGGCCGCTTCGATCGAACTGTCAATGTTCCGCTTCCAGATGTCCGTGGTCGAATAGAAATACTAAAACATTATGTCAAATCTGTCAAAGCATCTTCCGATGTCGATCTTAAGATACTTGCACGAGGGACACCCGGGTTCTCGGGGGCGGAACTTGAGAATCTCGTCAATCAAGCAGCCGTAAGAGCCTCAAAGCTAAGAGCAAGCCAAGTCCGCATGAATGATTTCGAATGGGCAAAAGATAAGATTCTTATGGGAGCCGAAAGGCGAAGTGCAGTTATATCGCAAAAGGAAAAGGAAATGACAGCTTTTCATGAGGGCGGGCATGCACTTGTCGCAATGTTCACGGATGGCGCTATTCCATTGTATAAAGCGACTATTATGCCTCGAGGAATGGCTTTAGGCATAACCTTCCAACTCCCCGAAATGGACCAAGTCTCAATGTCCAAAAAAGTAAGCCGTATTCGCATTGCTCAAAGCTCATAATTCACCGTTAACCTTAATCTTAGGAATACCTAGCTAGGATAGATGTCTGTATGGGGGGTAAAGTAGCCGAGGAGTTAATATATGGCCCAGACAATGTCACGAGCGGTGCCTCAAATGTAAGTTTACCCGACTAATAGCATCGATTCAAACAAGCTAAAATGCTTTGTTCTTGGTAGGACATCACGCAAGCAACAAAAATCGCCACAGCAATGGTCACACAAATGGGAATGTCGGAACTGCTCGGAAATGTTGATCTACATAGCGACTACCGAAATCTCTCCTCCCAGACTAAGGAGGCAATCGAAGCGGAAACGCGAAGGCTATTGGAAGAAGGTCGATTACGAGCAACACGGCTACTAACAGAACGCCGCAAGGAATTAGAACTCCTCGCAAGAGCTTTGATTGAGTATGAAAGCCTTGACCGCTCAGAAATGGAAAAGGTAATCAAAGGCGAACCATTGGCAAATAGGATAAAAATATTACCAGATGTGCAGATCAAACTACCAGAAAATGTTCTTGGTAGCGTCCACACACCTGCTAGTGGTGATGCTACCAAATCAGGTGAGGCAGCGTCATGAGGTTTTAAGTAGAGGCCTCGTAAAGTTAGTCTTAAATTATTCTATATCGACAAATTCAACCCGGAATTTAACTCAATTACCTGTACTCTAATCAATTATTGAATCTCTCGTTGTAGCTTATTAGATATAATATCGGCATATATATTCACGTCTTCTCAGCCATAACAAAACCATTCTATAGGCTCTGTCTTCCTCAAAAAAAAAAAATACGAATTGGTGGCATAAAATTCGTATGTCCCATCTCGATTGCTAAGAGATGTGTGTGAGCTTGTGCAGAAGCAGTATGTGATTTTAAGGATAAACAAGAAATTGTCTTCAGATAGTTGATAATTTTCAATCCATAGTCCTTTGACATATACCAGCAGTCCAACAGACTGACCTTTCGGGGAATACACTAAAACTACCAAAAATCATTCCTTATTTTTTAGCATTTGTGCTGCCTGGGTTAGCTAATCGTACTCTTGGTCGATGTCTTCAGAAGTAAGCCATCCTTTTGACATTGCAACGGCCCTCTCCCACCGGCGGAATTGTTGAGATCTCTCCGATTGTTTGGTTCTGGCCATAAATTTTCTGTGGTCACGAGAATTCACGCCTGCTAGATCGCATATAGAAGACCAAATATTGACCCCGAATCCTGCCGCGATTGCAGCTCCAAGAGCGGTGGTCTCCCGCATCGCCGGTCTGTCAACGTCAATGCCTAATTCAAGGATCAGTCGCACGTAATATAACAGTAAAAGAATACGTAAATGTACCAATTATATCAGATTGCAACTACAATATTATCAGTAATTAGTTTTATCACAATGCGTGAGATGATTGTCAGTTCGCCTTACCTGCATGCATTCATCTGAGTTGCTCATTCCTCCATCAACAGCCAGATTCTTGATTTTAATCCCGCTATCTAGGAATGCACCATGTCTTAGCAAACTCCAAACGCTCGATAAAGCAAGCTAGCGTACCCTTCTCCATGGCATTAATAATCGCCTTCGTCTATAATAGTGTATGATTAGCATCGGCCCAAGGAGGATCTGTTTGGAGAAGTACGGACTTGGAAGCATGTTGCTTCAACAGTTGCTCTACAGATATGCTTCTTTGTGGTATAATTCGTCATGCCGACTAGAAAGGGTAAGTAATAGTTAAAGAGTCTACAGGGTAAAGAACCCTTCCATACAAATAGTGCCCTGCGCATCATCAATCCAATACGGTGCGAACAAGCCGCCAAATGCTAACACAAATATTAGGGGCTGCCAATAGATGTACGGATATAGTTTCATAGACTTGCCCGTGACGAATACAACACCTCCGCTATCTGAACTTATTGATTAATGCCAAATATTGTGGAGCATAAGCGAAGGATTGATTGAATTACCTGGCACCTGCATTGCGAGTTCTCCGACTTCGCTTGCTTCTTTGATTATGCCTAGATTATCCCTCAAAAATTTGACGGCAGAGCCGGCGACAGCTATAGAACCCTCTAGCGCGTAAACCGGACTTTGATTCTCAAGTTGAAAGGCTACGGTGGTAAGAAGGCCGTTTTTTGAGATGACAGGTTTGTTTCCAGTATTGTAGAGCATGAAACAGCCCGTTCCATAGGTATTTTTAGCCATTCCTTCATCGAAAGCCTTTTGCCCAACTAATGCAGCGCTTTGGTCCCCAAGGCACCCAGTTACCCTCAGCCCTTTCAGAGGGCCGCCCCCCATTGTCCCGAATGCTTTGCTATTGGACGAAGATGCGAGTTTCGGTAAAAGTAATTTTTCGAGGTTGAAAAACTCCACAAGGAAAGAGTCGTATTCTAGTTTGTCAATATCTAAGAGCATCGTGCGGGAAGCGTTAGTGACATCTGTGACGTGAAGCTTCTCCCCCGACTCTCCTAATGCTAAGTTATATAACAACCAGCTGTCGACAGTACCAAAAGCCAGGTAGCCTTCGTCATAGACCTGCTGCGCAGCTTTGGAGTGTTCCAAAATCCATTTGACCTTGACCGCAGATGGGTAAGTCGACAACGGGAGTCCCGTTAGCCCAAGAAGTTTGTCTGCACCATCCTTCAACTTGAGCTGGCGCACAATGTGGGCCGTACGACTATCAGCCCAAACGATGGCATTATGAAGCGCTTTTCCGCTACGAATATCCCATACCACCTAACAATTATCAGTTACTCCATAACAGAATAGAACAATACTATTTTTAGACCATTTCGAATTAATATTCATGATTCGTAGCTGCGTAATCAAACATACAGAGGTCTCTCGTTGGTTCGTTATTCCGATGCATCCAATTTCCTGGGGGCTGTGTCCATCCGCCACAAATTTCGCGGTTGCAGTCTCAATGCAATTGCGTACGGACTGAACAAGCACATAGGGGTCATGCTCTATCCACCTGAGACGTATAAGTATATGCGCCTGGTCAGTAGATACTCATCGGGTTGAAACTTTTGGTGGGGCCCGGAAGTCCCGGAGCCCCTGATAGATCTAGGAGGGGAGAGAAACGAGATCAGCGTATATATAACTTACCCGGCGTGAGGATAAATTTGGCTAAACTCCTCTTGGTGTTTTGCGATAGGTTCTCCCTTGTCATCGAAGATGAAAAACCTGGTTGAAGTTGTTCCTTGATCAATTGCAGCTGTGAACCTTAAGGATCCAGGAATCATATTGACGGTTTGGTTCTACAAGGTCCCAGGGGCAATGATTCTGATTAATCACTGCGATGTAAAGATTGCAACGGCGTTTATCAAGAATGGCTACTAACTTGTCCTAAGAACCTGCTCATTCGTTGAAGGGGTCTTAATATACTTAAGTAGCTCGCCCGACTCAGTGGAGAGTGCATGTGTTGTTTATGAGATTCCTGCCTCGGAGATTGCTTCGAAAATTCTTCCACGAATTGTTTCCGCACGCATATGTCATGGCCGGCATTTAAAAGGTTTTCCCGGCCGCCACAAGCCTGTAATACAAGTGTGGTGCCATGATACCACCAATGCCGTTATCTGCAGCCGGTCAAGGCATTCACGCCTTGAAACCCTGTGTAACAACAACGCTTTCCAATACGTCCGGAGTTTCTTCATGGAATGTAATATCTTTCCCAAGTTTCTCTACGATATTTACGCAGGTGTGAGGTTTGACTTGCGCTTGCAGCGAGTTGTGAATATGCTAATTAGCCTGATAAGGAGACTAGTAGATTCGCCTGGTTGTTTACTTAAACAGCTACTAATAGTAATTGTCTACTAGCTAGGAATCGATTATAGACTTGATTCGGAGAGTGGCCACTGTTTTTCAACCAGCGAACAAATATAAGAAAGAATCAAGGAAGAGAAACGCCCCAGAGAAAATCAAAGTTAGGGAATCGTTGAGGCATTTACAAAGTCGTTAAAAAGAAGTAGTAAGCAGAATCATAGGATGGGCGGGTACGAATATATATGTGTGTACATTAATTAAATCTTCAGCGCGCTCTCCAATGCCTTCTTTCGCTTTAGCTCTTTGGCGACAGCCTGCATGAGACGGGATCAAGTCAACATACCACCCCAAATTATGTTATATCAGTGGGGTATATTCTTTACTTGCCTTAGCGCCAAGGATATGTCCGCCCCATCTCTTTCGAGAATCTTCGTATTTGTCTGTGTATCCAGCCTTGATGGCTTGTAACAAAGACGATAACTCTGACTTGTCTTCTGATCTGACCTCTGTGAATGCGAGAACGGCGGCGGTCTGAGGGGGAATAGTTTTAGTTCATACTTCGTTCAAGCCCACACAGCATTTTTGTAGGAAGTAGGTACCTTCTTGTGGACTACCGTTCCGAGGCGGGCTTTTCCCTTGATGATAGCGTAAGGGACTCCCATTTTTCTGCAAAGAGCTGGAAGGAAGACGACGAGCTCAATCGGATCGACATCATTTGCGATGAGAACAAGGGAAGCCTTCTTGTTCTCAATCAAGCCAACCACGTGGTTCAAACCGTACTTCACGGTGTAAGGCTTCTTGCTAACATCCTCCTTCTTCTTCCCTTCACTGATAGCGGTTGCTTCTTTGGTTAAACGCTCCTTTCGCTCCGCCTTCGTTTCAGGACGGTATTTGTTGAGAAGTTTGAATGATTGAGTCGCCGAATTCTTATCCAAAACGTTTTGAAACTGCGCGATGGCTGGTGGAACCTTGAGACGAAGGTTGAGGATTTTCTTCTGACGTTGGATACGAACGTACTCGGGCCATTTGACCATACGAGACAAGTTACGTTTAGGTTGAATATCTTGACCAATGGCGAAGTTGCGAGACCTTTTTTCGATCAGAGGGTTCTACGAAGCCAAAATCAGAACCCGATGCTAACATGATCTGAAAGAGGATAGTGACCCTACGGAGAATCACAGGGACGTTACCTTCTGCTTCCCTTTTCCAGCACCAGCTTTAGACTGGGGGAATGGAGCGGGAGCGGTCTTCTTTCCTTTTGGGGGCTGGTCATGGAGAGAGTTTCTGATCAGCAAATGAACTGTTCAAGAACTTGCAACTCTAAGAGGAATCACTCGAGATATCAACGCTGACATCAATCGACGAGTCCTCGCCCCGACTAAAGCTTCTCAATTGTAGTCCTCGTCAACCTGGTTGAGGCTATGTGATAGCCGCTGCCAGATCCGACCTCATTTGACTATATGCATGAGCCGAATTGATTACCTCGTAGCGAGGAATCGTCGATTGTTTGAAATTCCCACAAGTTATGGGTGATGGGCGCCAAATGTATGCTGTGGGCGAATACATTTCGGTGGTCTTACCATGATGAGATCTGAATCCGGATATCGGGGAGGGGGTCTGGGGGGAAGATTTTGGGTTAAGGTAAGTTTATCGTTGGACTTCGAGTACGAAAATTTTCCAAAGTGTCGATGATGTTGAGAGACCCAAGTCGGCTTTTTTCTTCTCTGCGTTGTATTTCTCAAGAGGGTTTTCTAGCCCTTATCGCCGGATCTTATCATTGGTCCAGCCGCACCAAGACCTGCGCCTTTGCAATGCAACAAATACAACACAGCCGGAGAGACCCCGTCCGCATCTCAACTTGTTGTAGAAAGAGCTAGCATTTGAAGATGCTCGGACCTACTTTTCAGCTACTAGATAAGATACATAATATACATACGGAAATCCGCCGCTATAAGAGGTTTTATTCCTCTAGTTCAATATACCATTGCAACATCGTACATTTAGTCCGGCACTTCACCTGGCTATATGATTCGATCTAGAAAAGGATGTAAGACTTGGTATATGCTCACACACGTATGAAGCCGGTCTAAGCTAAACACTTGCTATGAAGCTATAAAGTTCACTCAAACTCCTCGTATTCGCTGGCTGGGTCATCAGTATTTTGGTTGATCGGGTGTAACCCGCACTCGATAATTCCTAATCATAAAAATTCAACGATTGACTTCCAAATCTACTTACCGGAAGGTTCGGGGGTATATGTACCTTGGAAAGTTAGTCCGCTGATCCAGAATTTATTTGTGCCATCATCTCCAACGGCTATTGTGGAACCGTTTCCTAAGACCCCTGATTTGTCGACGACAATTTTTTCCACTCTCGGTTCCCCAGTTTCCCCTCTAGTTCCGAAATACCCACCCAATTCCGTAAGGGACATCCTATACGAGACTGGGGGACACGGAATTACGTTCGGGGAGCTCCAGTGGCTATCTAATTTGGATGGTTCTCCGTGGCCGGTAAGATATAACCACATATTATCCTGGCTTATCGCCAGGTTATCCATCACAAAATCAAAATAAAAATCTTTTATTTTGAGAAAGCCATCTTTCTCCAATATTTCCCCGGGCCTGTATTGATACGCTGTTACCTTGCCATCTAGTATTGACGCTACGAACGTAATATTTGCCAAACGAGAACCCGATTCTGACGACTGTTTGACCTGAAAACCGGCAATTCCTTCAAATGCTCAGTCAATACAGAGTGGTGCAGCCTTGGCGGGGGCATACGACTTCAAGGTCTCTCAACTTACCATTTGCGTTCGCTAGCCTTCCTTTAATCTTATGAAAACCTGTTGAAGATGAATGATAGAAAACAGACCCCGTAGGAAGTCTAAGGTATGTCTCGAGCAGCCGACCAAACCTTGATGAACGAAAGTAATGATCATTCGTTACAAAAAATGCACTTTGCGAGTCAGGGTTTAAATGAGATATCGGAACTGCAAATATATCGTTGGGGTTATAGAGACCGTTGCCGATTCCATCGAATGTATTTAAGTGCAGAAGATCTCTGCCATCATCAACATAGGCGAATTTTTCTATCACAGATCCCTCCCGGCGATGATTGACTAGGAATACAGAGAACTTTCCCGGGAAAATCTCTATAATATCCATACCTGAATTATGTTACCAGTCATATCAACTAACTGATAGCCATATGGACAACGAATGGCGTAGCAGGAGAAATTTGCAATCATCTCGATTTTAGGAGAGACATACCATGGACACAAAAGTCGGCATCATGAGGGAAGTCAGGCATATTTAGACGTGTTAACGCCTTCGTCTACGAGGGAATATGTGCATCAGATTAGAGTGCCCCTTTTATTTATGAGTTCGGACTGTTTAACCTGGATGTCAATCTTGTAGACATGGTCGCGTATAACGCTAGCGCTACTTATGTTCGTATCGAATGCTCCCATAGGAGGATACCACTTTCTCCTTACTTCCCAATCACCCACACATGCTGCGAACATAGTACTTCCGATAATTTTGAATTTCTCGCACCCTTGTAGTTGTAAGGGATGCAATACTTCACAAGTATCCTTGATATGGCTAAATTGGGGATCTGGTGACCAAATTCGAGTTTGACCCAATAGTACGGGGTACCTTAGGAGCCATGGTATCATATATCCTGCCAACAGCACCAACATGGACATTGAAAATATGAATGGAGGTGATGCCTGCATCTTGATTGGATTAGCTTGAGCAGAGTATTTTTTTTTCAAATACTATCAAAAGTGATTGCGCAGAGAATGCTGAAATTCGTGAAGTATGAAGTCTGGAGTTTTGGGCCCTCATAATCTTCTTCAGAGAAAATTAACCGAGGTATAAAAAATTAATAATCACGTGGTGTTGGTGAGACCTAGTGTGTGTGAAAATGGTGCGGTGCCCAGCGTACAACAGCTAACCTCAGTTAAAATAGTGTTATATTACAATTGCTAAACAGAGTAATCATAACTAAAATATAATTTAAAAAATATATGTAGATTCTATTATGTTAGGGCACGACCTCATTAGCAAAAAGTCAGACTACTATAAAAGGCAGTAGTGTTTGATATAATATGGTAACATCAGCAAAAAATCAAACAGCTGTAGAAGGCAGCCTATATAATTATAAAAGCAACCCTTATTTTAAGAAGATCATTGGTAGATATTAAAAAAATTATTAGTAAATATTAGAAAATTTTATTTATATATCTTTAAAAATTATTATATAAATTTTTAAAATGTATTTAAATGTTTTATATTATATTTATCACAAACTATATCTGCAACAAACCAACATTCCCCATATTCCTATAAATAATCCAATCACCTAAATATTAAATTATTTAAACTTTAAATTATATTTAACAACAAAAGATAATATTTTTGTGTTTTATTGCATTTCTATTATTACTCCTATTATTTATATTAATAAATTTAATATCTATTTTTATATATTATTTTATTAAAGATTTTGTTATATAAATTACATTTAATATTTTATTAAATAAAAAAATATTTAATCCTTAACTAAATATTAAACTTCAAAATAATAATATATAAATATTCAATATTTAATTAAATATTAAATAATCTATTTTTATATAAAAAAATAACATATATATAATATTATCATTAAAATTAATAAAAATAGTTTTATATTTTTATCAATCAATTACCTTTATAATTAATATTTATAATTGTATTTTTATTATTATATTTTTATTAAATTAATTTTATTTTATTATTTAATTATATATATTTTTTTAAAAAAAAATTTAGTAACTTAAAATTAAAAAATTATATTTTAAATTTAAAAATTAGTTCGATTTTATGTATCTTAAATATATGGGGTATAGGTATAACAATATTAAAAATTAAAAGTATCAAAATTTAAAAATAAATAAAATATATAAGGGCATTGGTAATATGTAATAATAATTTTATTATTTTATTGATTTATTTAATAAATGTATATATAAATATATAGTAAACATATGTTGTTAATAAATATATAAATAGGTAATATAATAATATTCTTTATTTTAAAAAATATGATTTAGTAATAATAAAAATTCCCTTTATTAAATAATTTTTTTTTTTTTTAATTATATTTTATAAAATTCTGGTACTCTTTTTTAATATAATTAATAAGTATATTAATAAAATTAGTAGATAATTAATAATTAATAATAAATATTAACAAATAATTAATAAATAAATTAATAAATGATTAATAAATAATAAAAAATACAATTTTTTTAAAAAAAATTTAAATTAATTATTATACTTTTAATTTAAATTGATTATATTTTTAAAAAAAAATTTAAAAAAAAAATTTAAAATTTTTTTTTTTTTTTATATTTTCAAAAAAATCCTAAAATAAATAAAGTAAAAAATTGAATATTTAATAATATATTCTATAAACTTTTTAATTTAATTAAATTTTAATATCTTACTTTTATAATTTTAATACCATATTTTTATATTTTTAATACTATATTTTTATATTTTCAATATTATTAATATTTTTAAAATTTTAATATAATATAAAGTAGTTAAATACCCTTTAAAAAATATATAATAATTTTTAAAAATATATAAATAACCTTTTTTAGAGTAGGGGTTATTTTTATAATTATATAGACTGTCTTCCATAACCGTTTGACTTTTGCTGATGTATATTTAATTTAAAGATTTTTTATAATATTAATATTTAATTTAATTTAGGAGTTTTTTAAAAATAAATTTAATTCATCAAAAAAAGATAGTAATATTATTAAAATGATTAATAGTCTGACTATTATTTAAAAGTTTTTTATTGTTATTATTTTAAAATTAAAATTAAAATTATTTTTTATCAGATTTTTCATTTATTATTATAATATTATTTTTAAAACTTTTTATTAATTAAAAATCTTTTTTTTTGTAAATAATTAATTATTTAATAATATAAGTGATAATGATATTAAATAAGTCTTATAATAATCTATTTATTATACCTTACCCCAACTACATCTGAATAAGTTTGTACTTTTTTATATTTATTAAATTTTTATTTTAAAATACCTATTATTCTTAAAAAAAAATATATATATATAATTATAAATAAAATAAAATAGAAATAAAATATATAATAATAATAAATATTAAAAAAATTTTAAATATTAATTATATTTAAATTAATTAATAAAAAATAAAATAAGAGAATTTATTTTTATTAATTTTAATAATAATAATTATATATATAATAAAAATATATAAAATAAAAATATTTATAAATATTTATTATTTATAATTTATATTTATTTATAACTTATTATTTATTATTTAATAAATAAAATAATTTATAAATATATTATATAAGAAATATTAATTATAAAATAAAATATAGAAAAAAATAATTAAATTTATAAATATAAATAATAAAAATAATTTAAAAAAATATAATAAAATAAGTAAAAATATTTTTTTTTCTATATAATAAATTTATAAATATAAATTTTATATTATTATTTAATATAAATTATAATATTATCTTTTTTTTAAAAAAATTATTTATTCAAGATATAATTTAATATTAAACTAAATATAATATAAATTAAATTATTATATAAATTAAAAATTTATATAATATTATTATTTATATAATTAAAATATTTATATAAATTAAATTTTTATATAAAATAAATATTTATATAATCAAATATTTAATATTAATAAAATATTAAAACTAATTTTTTTATAAATATTATTTAAAACAAACTTATTAAATTAAAAAATAAAATAAAAAATTTTAAATAATTTATAAATTTTATAAAAAATATAATTTTTTATATATATATATTTTTTTTTATATTAATATAAAATATATTATTTATATTTATTATAATTAAAATTATATTTTTATAAATATAAATAAATAATAATTTTTTTTTATTATTAATTTTTTAATTAATAAATATAGTAAATTATATTTTCTATTAATTAAACTTAAAATAAATAAAATTTTATTAAATTAAAAATAATTAAATTTTTTTTTTATTAAAATAATTTAAATATAAGTAAAAATGGTATATTTATATAAAAAAAAATATAATTAAAAAAAAAATTAAAATTATTTTTGTTAAGGAAAAATCTTTTATAATAAAACAAAAAAATATAAAAGGTTTATTGAATAAATAAATTATTAATTTTTTTTTATTTAAAAATATAAAATTTTAATAATTTATAAAAAATAATATTATTTTTTTAAAATAAAAAATTAATTAATTTTAATTTTTTTTTAATTTTTTTTGTTTATATATTATAAATTATAATATAAATTTTTAATTAAAATAAACTTAAATAATTTTAAAAAATTTATTATTTTTTAATTTCTATAAATTATTTTAAAATTTATAAAAAAATAATTATTCAATAAGGTATTTATTTTTATTATTAAATTTTTTTAAAAATTTTTAATTTTAATTTCTTTATTTTTTAATATTTTTTTAAAACCATCTAATATTAACTCAAAAAATAAAATATAAAAATTTTAATATATTTAAATAAATTCCAAAATTTTAAATTTAAAAATATTATTATTAAATTTTTTAATAATTTTATAAAATTTAAATTTTTAATAATTTAATTTTTTACTAAATCATCCTTTTTATTTAATATTTTTAATAAATAAGTATGCTTTATCTTTTTTTTTTTAATAATATATTATTTGTTTTATAATAAATTTTAAATTTTTTTATAAATTTTTATAAAATTTTTATATTTATTTAATATATTTTTTTATTTTTAATACTTATTTTTTTAATATTATTAATAATAAAATTATAAATAAATTTTATTTATATAAAATTTTATAAAAAATATATTTTATTATTAAATATTATAAAATATTATATATAAATTTTATATATAAAAATAAATTAATCCAATTATTTTAAATTATATTTAAAAAATTTTATAGTTATATTTTTATTATTTGAATAAAATATTTAATAATTTTATTTATTTAAATATAATTTTTATTAATTATATTAAATTTAATTTTTATTTAATTTTAAATTAAATTCCAATATTTATTTAAAAATAATTAATTTTAATTATAAATATATTTAATTTAAATTTTATATTAATTAAATATTTATTTATTATAAATTTATTCTAATTTTTTTATTAATTATTTAAAATTTTATAATTTTATAATTATAATTTTTATAAATTTATATATAATAATTAAAATTTTATTATATATTATATTTATTAAAAAAAATTTAAATAGGGATAATCCTTATATAAAATTATATAAAATAATTTAGAAAAGTGTTAAAAAAGTATTATAAAATTATAATTTTTTAGAAAATAAATATTAATTTATTTTATTTTTATAATAAAAATTATATATTTTAATATATTATTTAATTTATTATCATATTTATAGTTAAAAAAATATTTTAATTATTAATTTTTATATTTATTTAATTTCTAAATATTTATAAGTAAAAATATTATAATATTATTTAATTAATTTTTATTAGAATTTTTTAATTAATATATAAATTTTTTTTTTAAATAAAATAATATTATTTTATATTTTGAAATATTTTAGTTTATTTAGATTATTATTTAAAATTTTAATAATAATAATAATAAGGTATTTTTTATAATTTTTTTTTAAATTTTTTTATAATTTTACTTTTTAATATATATATAATAAATTTTTTCCATTAAATTGGATTTTTAATTAATTATATTAATTCTTGTATTTTCTTTTTTTTAAAATAAATTATTTTTATATTATATTTGTTGAAAATTTTTCATTATTTTACTTATCTCCAGCTAAATTTTTTAATAATTAAAAAGAAAATAGAATTTTTATAATTTAAATATATAATAAAAAAAAATTTTATTCAAAAATATATTTTTTATTATTTATAAATTTACATTATTACTATTAATTTTTTATTATAAATAAGATATCATAATTCTATTATATTAAACTTATATAATAAATAAATAATAAAATACCATTTTTAATCAAAGTATAATTAATATAAATAAATTTTTAATATTATATTAAAAATATTTATTTCAATTTTAATTAATAATTTAGGATTGTAGAGTTAAAATATTAATATAATTAAAAAGGATTATTTTAAAATTTTAAAAAATTTTATTCTTTTAGAGATTATATTAAAAATTATTTGAATTTTAATAAATTTTATTAAAGTTATTATAAGATGGTTATATTATTTAATAAATTATTTATAATAATTATATAATTTTAAAAAGATTTGTGTTTTTTTAATAATTTTAAATATAAGTTAATTTTGGATTATTTTTATTTTTTTTGAATTTATTTTAATTTTATTAGTAGTAATAATTATATTAAAAAATTTATATTATATAATTTTAAATTTTATTTTTTTTTTAATTTTATTTTTTTTTAATTTTATTTGTTTAAAGTTTTTAAAATTATAATAATATATTTTTAATATTTTTTTGAATTTTTATTATAAATTAAAATATTATTAAAATAAATTATATATATTTTATTAATATAATTTTTAAGAATATAATTTATAAAAATTTAAAATAATATTAATATATTAATTAATTTAAAAAGTATAATTAAATATTTAAAAAAATTATATTTAATTTTAAAAATTATTTTTTATATATTTGTAATATTATTTATAAATTATAATAAATAATAATAATATTTAATTTAATAAATATTTTTACTTATAATAATTCATTTAAAAATTTATTAATTTTAAAAATATTATTTTAATTTTTTATAATAATTTTATTTAAAATTTTATAATTAATATATATTTATAATTTTTTATTTTTTTTTAAAAAAAATAAGATAAAATAATTTATTAAAAATTTTTTTAAATATATTTTTATAAAATAATTAATTTTTTTAATATATAAATATATATAAATATAAATTTAAAAAAAAAAAATTTAAAAAAGAAATTTTATATATAAATTTATTAAATTTATTAAATTTTTTTTTATCTTTTAATTTTTAAAAAGTTTTAATTTATTTAAAAATTTAATTAAGGATTTTTAAAGTAATTAAATTAAAAAAATTTTTATTCTTAATTATATTCTCTTCAAAATATTTAATTTATATTAAATTTAATATTTAATTTTTTTATTAAATAAATATATTATAAATTATAAATAAATTTTTTTTATTAATATATATTTCTTAAAAAATTTTTTTTTTTAATTTTTGGTAATTATATTAGGTAAATTTAATAATTTTGGAATAATAATTCATTATAAAATTATATTTTTCTAACCAATTATATTCTAAAATTAAATTATAATTTTATAAATTTAAAATATTGATTATTCTTTTTTCTTAATAATTATTAATAATTAAATTAATTTTAATTTTATAATAAATTATTCCAATGAGATTTTTATTAAAAACAATTATATTATATATAATTTTTTTTTTAATAATTTTAAAATTATATTTTTTAATATAATTTTTTGAAATATAAATAGTTTCTATATTACTATTTATTAATATTAAAATAAAATTTCCATTAATATTATAAAAAATAACAAATTATTATTTTTTAATATTATAAAATATTTTATTAAATTTTTTTTTAACAAAATTATTATTAAATTATTTAATTTATATTAATATCTAAAACTTTACTTATTTAAAAAAAAATTTATAAAATTAATAATATTTTATAAAATTTCTTTTTTTATTAAAAAATTATAAAAATTTTATAAATAATTTAATAATTTTAAATTTAAATAATTTATTTATATTTTAAAGTTTTATTATTATTCTAATAAAATTTAAATTTTAATAATATTGATTTTTTTTTTTTTTTAAATTAAATTTTTTAATATAAGGATTTCTTATTTCTAATATATTTATAATTTATTACTAATTTTATTAATTTATTAATATAATCTAATTTTATATATAATATTTATATATAATCAATTATTTAATATAAATTATATAAATTAATTTTTAATTATATATTAAATATTTTTCAAAAAATTTAAATATTTTTTTATTAATTATTATTAATTAAATTTTTTATTCTTAATTTTATATAAATTTTAGTTTATATAAATTTATTATTGTTAAATAAATTAATTATTAATAAAATTAATATTACATTTTTTTAAATTTTTTTTATAAAAATATATTTTTCTATTGATATTTAATTTATATAAAATAAATATAACTATTTTATTTCTTAAATTTAATAAAATTTATAAAATAAACATTTATTATTTCTATATTTAATTAAATATATTTTATAAATATATAATTTAAAATAATTTTATTTAAAAAATTTATTATTATTTAAAAATAATTTAAAATTTTTATATTTTTTTATAAAATATTTTAAATATTTTAAATTTTTTTTTATTTATATTTATTTTTTTATATAATTTTTTAATAAATTATTATTTATAAATGAATTTTTTTTGCAAATTATTATTTTAATTTATTTAAAAATAATTTTAAATATTAATAATATATTATTTTTTAAAATAATTTAAGTAAAATATATTTTATTTAATAAATTTTTTTTTTAAAATTTTTTAATAAAATTTCTAGTTAATTTAATATAAATAATAATTATAAAAAATTTATAATATTAAAACTAATAATATTTATATATTATTAATTTTATAATAATTTTTAATTAAAAATTTTCTTTTTTAAATAAATTTTATAAAATATTTATATTAAAATTTATAATATTAAATATATGTTTTTTTTTTTCTTCATTTAATTAATTCGCCAAATATTTTCTTTTAATAATAACCTAATAAATATATATAATTTTTTTTATAATTATATTAAAGGAGTTTTTATTTTTTAAATTATTATTTTTTTTTAAAATTTTCAATATTTTAATAAATAATAATATTAAATTCTTTTATTTAATAATAATTATATATAAATTTTAAATAAATTAATTTAATATTTTTATTTTTATTATAATTTTTTTTGGTATTATTATTATTTCTAATATTTTCTACAATTTTAATATTTTTATATTATTTATATAATTTTTTATAATTTCAAAATATATATCCTTTTTTATTATAATTATAATATATTATAATATTAAATTTTTATAATTTATTAAAATTTTTATATTAATTTTTTATTATACTTAGTTTTATAAGTATAAAATTCTAAATTTTTTTAAAAATATATTTTTTTCTTTTTTTTTTTATTAATTTTTTTATACTTATAAATTTATTATAAAAAATTATTAAAATAAATAAAATTGATTAAAATTTATATAATTTTTGATATTTAATATTTTAAAGGAATATTATCATATTTATTTTAATAAATATTATAAATATAAAATAATTTTTTTTTAAAAAATATAATTATAAAACAAATTTTATTTTTTCTATTAATAAATTAATTATATTAGAAATAAAATATATTTTTAAATTATTAAAAAAATTGATTAAATTTTTTTAGTAATTTTTTAAAATTTAATAAAATTAAAAATTTTAATATTTAATAAAATTAAAAATTTTAATATTTAATAAAATTAAAAATTTTAATATTTTTAGAGTTTCCAACTTTAAATAAATTAATATTAAAAATAAAATTATTATTATTATTTTTATAATTGTTTAAATTTTTATTAAAATTTTCAAATTATATATTAATTATTTACCTTTTTTTAAAATATAATAAAAATCATCTAATCTTATTATTTTTTATTTATTTTAAAAATTCTAATTTCCTTTATAAATTTTATTAAAATTTATATATCCAATATTTCCTAATATTTTAATTAAATACTTATATATTAAAATATTATAATATTTTTATTTAATTTTAAAATAAATGGTTATATCTTTTAATATATTAATTACAATTTCTAAATTTTATAATTATTTGTCACGCCCCGTACTAGGTCATGCCCTTATATACCTTATATATAACACCCATAATATAAATCTTAGTTGGTTTATTCTAACCTTTTAATATAATAGTATGGTATAATATTATATAATATTATTTTATATTATAAATTAATTAATATAATTTTTATTTAAGCCCTACTAGTATCATTTTATTATAATTAATTAATTAATTATATAATATTATTTATAAAAAATTAAATTATAATATTATATATTAATTATAATAGATATTGTGTAGATTTATATTATTATATATTTTAATATATAAAAATTACCATTATTATAATTAGTGTTTGACATGGTATAGTAATTACCATAAACTATACTATACTACGCGGTAAAAAATATCAGTAGTATAGTATTTTTTTTAAAAAAAAATGATGGTATTATTACGGTTGGTTTTTTTTTTTTCAATAGTATATAGTATAGTTTTTTTAAAAAAAATTTAATGGTTTTTAAATGGTTTTTTTTAAAAAAAAATTTAAATTTTTTAGTGTTTTTGATAAAAATGTAATATAATTTTATTAATAAAAATTTTATAATTTTATAAATTTATATATAATATATATTATTAATTAATATATATAATTATTATTTATTAATTAATTGATATATATAATTATTAATTATTAATTCATTAATATATTATAATATAATTATATATTAAATTTCCTTAATTTTATTATTAAATATTAAAAAATAATTTATTATAATTTAACCCTAACCCTAACCCTAACCTAGGTTAGGGTTACTATTATAATAATATAATAAAAAATATTAATTAATTAATATATTTTTTTTAATATTTTTTATAATTTTTATAATTTTTAATATTTTGATAATTTTTATTTTTTTGATCATCAGATTTATTTAATGTCTGATATTTTTTTTAAAAAAAAGATTTTTTGATATATTCGCTTAATTATATATATACGGAAAATTAAGCGAGAAAACCACAACAAAAAAATTAAAATATTTTTGAAAGCATTTAAAACTTTTAATATTAAATAAAAAAAATTGAAAAAATTAATATTATTTTAAAAATATATTAAATTAATTTATAATATTTTTTTAAATTTATTTATTATTTTTTTAATATATTTTTTAATATTTTTCTAATATTTTTGTGGAATTTTTTTAATATTTTTTTTATTATATTTTATTATTTTAATTATTTTAATTTTTAATTTTTAATTTTTAATTTTTTTTAAATATTTTTAATATTTTTATTTTTTCAATCATCAAATTTATTTAATATATAATATTTTTTTAAAAAAAAAGATTTTTTAATATATTCGCTTAATTATATATATACGAAAAATTAAGCGAGAAAACCACAACAAAAAAATTAAAATATTTTTGAAAGCATTTAAAACTTTTAATATTAAATAAAAAAAATTGAAAAAATTAAAATATTTTTGAAAGCATTTAAAACTTTTAATATTAAATAAAAAAAATTGAAAAAATTAATATTATTTTAAAAATATATTAAAATACTTAATATATTTTTTTCAATTTTTTTTATTAAATTTTTATAATTTTATTTAAATTTTTTACTTTATATTTAAAATATATTCTATATTTTTATTATAATTTTTATAAAAAATATATAAAAATTTAAATTTAATATAACCTTTTTAATTTTCAATATAATTTAATAAAAATTTGTAATATTTTAAAAAACTATATAATAAATTTAATAATATTTTTTTTATAATTTTCTAATTATTATTTAAAATTTTAAATGCTTTTTAATATTTTTTAAAAATAATAAAATTATTTTTTTCGCTTATATTCCCTTTTCTATATAATTAAGCGAGAAAACCACAACAAAATTAATATTTTTTTTATTTTTTTATTTTTTTATTATTTTTGAAAAGTCTTAACCTAACCCTAACCTAACCCTAACCCTAGGTTAAGCACCAACAATAATAACAATATCAATTATAATAATTAATAATTAATAATTAACAATTAACAATTAATAATTAACAATTAATAATTAACAATTAATAATTAATAATTAATAATTAAATAATTAATAATTAAATAATTAATAACTAAATAATTAATAATTAATAATTAATAATTAAATAATTAATAACTAAATAATTAATAATTAACAACACAATTGATATGGTATGAAATGGTATTTAATGGTTGGTATAAAAATCTTTTAACGGTTTTATGGTTGGTTTTTTTTTTTTTGAATAGTATAGTAATTTTTTTTGGTATTTTTTTTTATATTATATTATACTACGGTTGGTATAGGAAGGTCGGAATACCGTACTATACTATACCATGTCAAACACTAATTATAATATTATATAAAATAATAATTTAGGATTAAAATTATTATATATTAGTTATATATATATGGGATTTGTTAAGATTAATAATAGGTTGTAAAAACACTAATATTATAATTATAATATATTAGAATATAATATATATATAAAATAATATATTTTAAAATTAGTATAAAATAAAAAGAATAAAATATTATATTTTATATTAAGTTATATTTTATTATATTTTATATATAGTATTTATAGTATGAATTTTAATTGGTTCATTTTAGCCTTTTAGTATAATGGTATGGTATGATGTTATACGACGTTACCTTACATTATTTAACTAAATTAACTAATTTAATTTTTAATAAATTATCTGAATAGTTTATTATAAATGAAAAAAATCTAATCTAAATTTATATTCTAGTATGGGTGTATAAAATGTTATTAATAATTTTTTTTTTTTTTAAAGATTTTATAATTAATTTAAATTTAAATTTAAAGAATATTTTTTTTCTTTTTTTAATAATATCTTAATATTTGTATAGAAAAATAAATATAATTAATAAATAAATAAATTTTTAATAAATTAAAATTTACTTTATAAAAATAAATTAATTTTTTATTAATTTTTATTTTATAGTTTAATATATTTCTTAATTTTTAATATTCAAAAATAATTATATAATAAATAATATTTAAAAAAAATAGGTTAATATATATATACTTTTTTTTAATTTAAATAAAATTAATTAAAATATTATACTTTATTTTAATTATATTTAAATAAATTTATATCTTTTTATATTTATTAAACTCTTACTCTAAAATATTTATTATTCTTAGAAAAAAAAAAATATAATTATAAATAAAATAAAATAAAAATAAAATAAAAATAAAATAAAATAAAAATAAAATATATAATAAGAATAAATATTAAAAGCATTCTTTAAATATTGATTATATTTAAATTAATTAATAAAGAATAAAATCAAAAAACTTGTTTTTATTAATTTTAATAATAATAATTATATATATAATAAAAATATATAAAATAAAAGTATTTATAAATATTTATTATTTATAATTTATATTTACTCACAACTTATTATTTATTATTTAATAAATAAGATAATTTATAAACATATTATATAATATATATTAATTATAAAATAAAATATAAAAAAAAGTAATTAAATTTATAAATATAAATAATAAAAATAATTTTAAAAAATGTGATAAAATAAGTAAAATACCTTATTCTTTTTATATAATGGATCATCAGCAAAAAATTAAATAGCTATGGAGAATAATTTATATAACTATGGAGGAAAATTTTTACTTTAGGGAGGTTATTTATGGATACTAAAAAATCAATTTATATATTTTTTAAAAATCAATTTATATATTTTTAAAAATTAATTTATTTTAGTATATTATATTAAAAATCTTTATTATTAAAAAAAAAAATTTTATTATAAAAAATCTTTATTATTTATAATTGTTATTATATTTATTTAAAAAAAAATATCTAATATTTAAAAATGGTTTTCAAAAATTTTAAATATAATTATTATTATATTTTTTAATTTTTTATTATTTATATTTATATAATTTATTAGGTATTTCTAATTTTTATAGTGATTTTTTATAATAAGTTTTTTTGATTTTTAAGTGGTATTAGATGTTTATTATTAGAAAATATATTTTTATAAATTTATAAATTATTATTAAATATTATTTTTTTTAATTATTATATTTTTTTTAATTAAATGTTAATTAATTTATTTATTTTTTATTTTTTTTAAATTTCCTATATAATTCTAGTTTTTTAATAACTTTTTAATGTCTTTTATTTTATGTATTTAAAATTTTAAAAATAAATAGAGTTATTAAATTTAATTAAATAATTTTTTTAGTAAATAGTAAATTAATAATTAAAAATATTTAATAAAAAATTGTGTAAATTTTGTAAAATTCCACAACATTTATTTTACCAATTATTTATTAATTTATAATATTTTACAATTAGATCTTGAGAATATTATCAATATTTATACATTTTTACAAAAAATAATTATTAGTATTGGGTATCTACACATAATTATTAATTAATTATAAATAAATTTTAGGATTACCACTATTTTTTATTATAATTATAATATTTAAATTAGTTAAAATTATTTAATTTAATTTAATAAAATTTTCAATATATTTGATAATTAATAAATTATTTATTTTCAAATATAAACAATTTAAATAAAAATAAATAATTTTATTATAATTAAAATTAAACCTAAAATTATTATCAAAATAAAATATATAAATGTGAATATAAAAATTTTTATCATTATTATTTTTAAATTTAATATTTTTAATTAATATAATATATTAACAAATTTTTAAAATTTAATAAAATTTTTTATTAAATTTATACTTTATAAATACTTTTATTATATTTTTTTTTATTTTTATTTTTTTTATCAGCTTTTTTATATTAAATTTAATTTTATAATCTTTTTATATACTTTTATAATTTTATATATTTTTTTTATTAAATTTAATATAATTATTTAAAATTATCTTTTTAAAAATTATTTTATAACTTTTTTTTATTTTTTTAAAAATATTAAATATTATTTTTTTTAAATTTAAAAATATAAATTTTATCAAATTATTATTAATTAATAATGGATTTTTAATATTTTTTTATTTAATTAAAAAAATATTATTATTATTTATATTAAATTAAATAAATTTTATATAATATTTTAAAATTTTAATTTTTTATTAAATATTTAAATTATTTTACCTATTAAATTATTAATTATTATATAAATATTTTAATATATTTAATTTATATTTTAATAAATTATTATTATTTTTTATAAATTTTTTAAAATTAAATTTAATTATTATTTTAATTATTATTAATTTTAATTTAATAATTAATAAATTAATAATATCAAATATTAAAAATATAATAATAAATAAATTTAAAAAATTATTAAATATTAAAAAAATAAGAAATTTAATTTTATAATTTTTTTTATTTTTATTTTTATTTTATTTATATTATTTTTTAATATATTTAATATTAGTTAATTAAGTAATAATTTTAATTTTAATATAATTTATATAATATTAATAAATATTTAATATAGGATTTTAAATATTTAAATTATAATATTTATTTTTATTAATAATTTAATATTTAATTTTGTTATGTAATTTTAAATATATTTATTTAAAATTTTTTATATTTAAATTAATTATAATTTTTATATTATTATTTTTTTTGTATATTTTAATTATATAAAATTAATTAATAGATGATAATAATCTTATTTTAATTTAAAAATCTTATATTTTGAATTTTAAAAATTTAAATTAATAATCATTTTATTAATATTTTTAATTCTATTTATTTTTAAATCTCTAATAATCTTTTTTCTAATATCAATCAAAATAATTACCAAATTATTAATAAATTTTTAACATTTAATATTATATTAAAATAAGATTTTATTATTTTGGATTTTTTAAATTTTTTTTTTTATTCATAAAAAATTTATTGTTATCATTATTATTGTTGTTGTTATTATTATCATCTTTAGTAATACATTTTAAAATTAATATGAAAATATAATTAATTATTATATTTTAATAGTTTATTCTAAAACATTAGAAATCTTACTCTTTTTTAATTTTTTTGTTTTTTTTATAATTTTATTATCATTATTATTATTTTTTTTGTTATTTTTCCTAGTATTTTTTCCATTATTTTTTGTTCTATTATTTTTTATTTTATTATTTTTTTTTATTATTATTTTTTTTATTATTTT
>JAJTUC010000012.1:0-59971 GCA_036971365.1 Dactylellina leptospora
AATTAATTTTATTTTAAATCTATATAATTATAAAAAAAGTAATAATAAATATTATTAAATATAAATAATTTAAAAATTTCTAAAAAATAAAATATAAAAATTATTTTTTAAATTTTAATAAAAAATTTTAATCTATTTATTTAAAAATTAATATTTATATTTATTAGAATTTTATTATTTAAATATTAATTTAATTTATTAAGATAAAATTTATTATTTTAAATTAAATTAATTTATTAAATAATATTAATTTTTAGTAAATTTATTTTATTAAATTAAAATAAGAATAAATTAATTATATAATTAGGATTTTTTATTTTTTTTACCAAATTATTTTATTAATTTTATTATTAAAATAATTTATTATTTATTTAATATAAAATATCTATACTTAATTTTTTAATTATTTAAAAAATTATTTAAAAATTTTTAATCAAATTTAAATAATATAAAAAAAAATATGAAAAAAATAATTTCAATTATTATTAAAAAATTAAAAAAATATTATTTAAAAATTAAAAATAAAAATAAAATATTTTATAATTTTAATATAATTTTAAATCTTTAAATCAAACTTAGTATTTATAATTAATTAATTTAAAATATTAATTATTATAATATTTATAAAATAAAATTTCTAAAATATTATAAAAATTATTATATTTATAAAAAAATTCTAAAGATTATTTTTTATTATATTAAAAATTTATATTATTTTTATTATTATATATTTAAAAATAATAATAATTTATTTTTATTTATTTAATATAAAATAAATCAAAATAAAATTATTTATTAATAATTTAAAATTTTTAAAGAAATAAAAAATTAAAATAAAATTAAATTATATATTCAATAATTAATAATTAAAAAGTTAATAATATTATTAAAACAATAAAAATAATTTAATTATTTATTTCCAATTTTATTTAAAATAATTAAAAATATTTTAATAATTTTAATTATATTTATTAATATTAAAAAAATATTTAATATCAAATATAATATTTTTTTTTATTAAAAAAATAAATTATAATTGGATATAATTTAAAATAAATAATTTATTAAATATATTAAAAAAAAAAAATATTTTATATATAAAATTTTTTTCATTTTTTATTTTATAAATAAATTAAAAATATAAAATAATATTAATAAATAAAAATAATAATTATTAATAATAATAATAATAAAATAAATTTAATTTATATTTTTAAATAATTTTATTATAATTTATTAAATTTATTATTATTAATAAAAAAAATTTTATATATTAATTTAAATTAATTTATTTTATATAATTTTTAATATATAAATTTATTATATAATATTTAATAAATATTTATTAATTTTATTTATATTCCATATTAAATAATTTTATTAATTTAATTTTATTAATTTAATTTTAATATATAATTTTATTTTTATTTTAAATAATTAATATTAATTTAATATGGATAACTATTTTTATTGTTATTTATATAGGAAATTTTTTAATAATAAAATCCATTTTATAATTTATATAAGGTGGGTTTATTTTTTTTTAATCCTATCCTAACCTAACCCAAAGCTGATAGTAAACTATAATTATTCTTAAAAAAATAATTATAAAAATAATTTTTGAAAAAAAAATTAAAATTTTATAAAATTTTATAATTAATTATATTTATGTAAATAATAAAAATAATTTTATTTAAAATATAATTATATTTAAAAAAAATTATAAAATAATTTTTAAAAATTAAAAATTAAAATAAATAATTTTTTTTATTTTAAATAAATTTAATAATTTTATATATAAATAAATTAAAATTTAATATTATTTTTAATAAATTATTATAATTTTATTATATATGAAATATAAATTTAAGAGTATATATAAAATTTTAAATATTTTTATACATATATAATAATTAAATTAATTATAATATTAAAAATTCATTAATAAATAAATTAATATTAATAATATATTAAATAGGATTTTATTATAACCAATATATAATATATATAGAAAAATATATAAATTCTAATAAATATAAAATTATTTAATAATTAAAGGAAACCTCTAATTATTTTTTAATTATATATAATCATATCAACTTATATAACCTTAAAACCCTATATATAATTAAAAATATATAACTAATAGATTAGACAACCCAACAATGGTACATCTTCATACGTACTGTTCAATATATTATATATATATATATATTAAAAAAAAGATTATTAAATTAAAATTATTAATATTAAAATATTTTTAAAAAAATTAATAATCAAATTTATATTAATATTATTTATACTAAAAAATAATTTATTAATTAATAATATTCTTCTTGAATTCCTAAATAATTGGAAATATTTAATTATTTCCATAATTTTTAATAAATTAAATAAATATATATACCTAATAATTTATAATACCAATTTTGGTTACTTTATTATAAACTATTAATTTTTGGTTATAATTAAAAAATATTAATAAATTATAATTAACCCTTTATTATTAATATATTATATTAATGGATTTGGGGGTAATATTAATATTTTAAAAAAATAAATTTTATTTAATATTTATATATTAAATATTTTTAATAAAAAATTAGTTAAAATTAAAAAATAATTTATAATATTTAAAAACTTTAAAATTAATATATTAATTGGTATTGATATTTTTAAATTAAAAAATATTAATTTATTATTAATGCCTGACTAAAAATGAAGTTTTTATAAGAATTTTAATAACTATATATATAGAAAAAAGTTTAAATATAATTCATTAAAAAAATATATTGATTTTGGTTAATTTAAAAAAAAAAAATTAATTTTCTTTTATATAAATTTATATAAAATATATAAAATTATATATATAATAATATTAAAATTGATCCAAATTAATTTAGAAGTTGTTGATTATTAAAAATTATAGAATTTTGATCGGATTTACGATTGTTTTTAATATTATATTTTTTAGTCGGGTTTAAGTGCCGCGGCCGCGGCCTTCTAGTTAATAAATATATTTATTTTTAAAAATATAAAAATATAAAAATATTGATATTAATTTATAAATAATTATTATTAATATTAATTTTTATTAAATTCTAAAAATTAATAAAATTAATATTAAATATTTTTATTAAATTATTTTTACATTTAATTGGTTTTGTTAATTATAAAATAAATTATATTTTTATATTATTATAAATTTTAATAAATATTAAAATAATATTATAATTTTTTTTTTGATATAAAACACATCTATATTATAAAATTCCCGATCGGGATGAGCCTTGGCACGACACCTGCTTATATACTAACAGATAAGTATCATCCTATGGCAATTAACCAGTCCTATATATCGAATACCATACTGTAAGGGTCTTTATGCATATTGTATATACCTACCAGGTTAACCTTATAACCTCTCCACTGTTCTAGTTCGTCTCTAATCTGGTTTGTTAACACCTGTCGTTCCCAACACACCGCCGGGCTAATGTGGGGTTCCTTATAAGCTGCAATATTGGATTGGGGATATTCATTATCATGGTGGAAGTCAGATCCCAGAGCCCCGGAATGTGCGTGATGTCCAGCCGGGAGTAAATCGACCTCTAAGAAAGAATCATGGCATGTTCTCTCGACCGAACTATCTGCTAGCTCGTTGCTCCTCCCTATTTTCCCTCGGGTTTGCTTTACTGACGTCTTTGTATTCGGTTCTCCTGTTCCGGCCAATGCTTGGTGAAATCCAGATCTAAGTTCGGCTAATTTCGTTTGCATCCCGGTATTTTCCCTTTGAGCAATACTTAACCGCTTTTCCATATCTCGAGATCTAGCTTCGGAATCTCTATAAGAATTTTGTAACTCATGGTTTGTAGTTGCGACCCGTTTTATCTCGACTGTCATCCGGGCGACTTCGTCTCTCAGGCTTGTGATTGTTTGGTCCCGAGCCAAGGTTTTCGCCTCATTCGCTGAATATCTTGCACTTTCTATTTCGAGTGCTTCAGTGGTAAGTCTGACTTTCGACTCAAGGTCACTCGCTAAAGCCCTGCTCTCCTCGAGTTCGCATTGTAAGAGAGCTATCTGGTCTTTTAGCGTGTCTCGCTCCTTTGTCAATGCTGCCATTGATATATCTGATGCACCCAGGGCCGTATGCAATTCAGATAATTCCACAGACATCCCTTCCATTTGCTCTTCCCTCATACGTAGGTTCTCTTCTAGTTTCGGCGACGATGTTAAGCCTGATTCTCGACGGATCTCTAATATCATTTTATCTTTCTGCAAAATCTGGGACTGTAGATGCGCTATTTGGCGGTTTAAGGAGACGGTTTCTGCTTTCTGACCCATTTGTCAGTAGGCTGTAGCGGCTTGGAAAGGGAACTCTATTGCATACTAAAGTTGTCATTTCCCCGACGCCTTCCTGAAGAGTAGCCTCCTCTATACCTACTCTGTCCCTCAAGTTCTGCAGCTCCTCGAACATCGATGCCATATCCTCTACAGCCCTGTCTCTTTCCACTCTGATGTTGTTGGATTCCTCTCCTTTCTCCCGAAGGAGTCGGATTTCGTCTAACAGGTGTAGCTTCTCAGCCCGAAGTTCCTCGATGACAAATGCTTGTTTGCGATATATTTCGGGCAAGGTCTCAAGGAGCCCGTCATTGGCAGCAGCGCGCACCTCGGGCCGTCCCGTATCCTCTGGGCTAGTTGCCGGCTGGTTGGGACTAGGATAACTGGTTGTAGGTGATGACACGAGATTATTTATTTCGGTAGCGGGTAGTTCGAGAGAGGTTTTATGAACTTCATTGTGTAGTGGTGCGGGCGTCTTGTCCGTTAAGTTCTTGCTGGCTGGTACGCGCGTGCTTTTTTCACTCTCCTCTGTTGTGTTCGTAATGTTGGTTTCGGAGGCATCTCGATGGAATACACTGCCTCCTTTCTTATTTGGGTGCTTTTTGCGCTTTAGCTCCTCGAACTATCGATGAGGGCAGCATTAGAAATTCGGAACTTCGAAGCCAAACTGAGAGAGAGGAGTGGAGGGTGAATGTACACGTTTTCTAGCCGCGGCTAGTTTTTCCGCTTTTTCATCGTTGTCAGCCATCATTTATGGGTTTTTAATTTTGCTTGTGTCTGCGGCGATGTAATATCCTTTTGGAGTGTTTGTGACCGTTCGTTGAGCGCAAGAGCTAAGATTGGATATATGTATATCGGGCGGTACGAGCTGTCTGGTATTAGGCTACTTCGTGGTGGTCGTAGGTGGGGAAAGAGAAGCTTGTGGTGCTACGTTGTTCTCATCCTTGGACAGCCATCAACGCGTATTCTCCAGGTCTAGTTCAACAACCATTGGAACCGTTAATATGCAGAATCAGATGTCATTCCACCCCCAGCAAGCCCACAACGGAGGAAACCCAGCATTGCTGAGCCTTCTTCCTAATCCAGGACATCAGACCGACCTCAATCATCTCTGGACACAATTACAGGAGCTATCACAACTGCTCTCTGTCAACAGAGAAAGCGCGGCAAAATTGGTTCAAAAGGCAGATGGAGCGAAGGTATTGAGAACCTGCAGCAAGTAAGAATTCGAAAAACTGACACCTTATATTCCGTGAAAAGGCAAGTTCTGGATTAGAAGGCAGTAAAAATGGAATTGGACACCCTGTTCCAGGAGGCACCGATAATTTGAGCGGTATGTCATGTTATATCCTATATACACAGACAGCTTCTTACACCTACCTCACAGGCGAAGCAGATGTCCAATCCCAGAACACCATACTGCGGAAAGAGAATGCGACTCTACTTGCTGAAAACGAGGATCTTTCAGCATTAGTGAACGACTATGAATCCGTATTGGAAAAGATCTTAGAAGGACTGAGAATATTCATTGTGAGGCAATACGCTAACTATGATATCTTTGAGAGTGTATACGCCAATGATACTGACTGAAGACCAGCACGAACAATCTATTTCGACAATAAACATTCATCAAAGCTACGCGAACCAGCTCGCGATAGAACGGCAAGTGAATGCGGACCTTCGCCAAGAAGCCGCAGAATTCCAAGCCCGTTTAACCAAACTTGGGGCTATTCTCCGAATGGTCCACGAGAATGAGAATGCTTTGGGGCCAGATACACTTATTGAGGAACTAAAAGCTGAGAATGCGGCTCTACGTGAGGTTTTGGGGGTGAAAGGAAAACCATGTTAGTCTCAGAAAAGTTTCACCATCTCGTTTGATTGCAACCAATTGGATCAATGCACTGGCGCTCCAATATTTTGCCCCTTGACAGCGGGCCACGCTGTACCAATCAAATGTCAAACTATACTTTCTGAGATGGAATAGCTTCTTCCCCGGCGTGCGCTTGCACTGTCTAAGCATGTAGCAACCCGAAAGAGGAAATTATTGCTTAAATTAGCCCAGAGAAGAAAGAGAGGAAAGAGAAGAATCAGGATACTGTCAGCCGCCAATTAATTAGCTGCGTTGAGTGGATTGTATCCCTTTCCCTTTATTTTGCCATTCCCCCATCTCACACCACCCCGATCCCCTCCACCTACACCACCTCCTTCCCCCCATATCATCCCTTTCAATTCTCTCGTTGTGTGAGATCTGACTTCACACCAATAACGAATTATTTATTTATTTTCTTCATTCTAGTTCTTTAGTTATTTTGCTTGCTTCCCCGGTTCCCCATATATACACTGTGCCTGTCGTTGAAACCAATCCAGGATAAACTCAAAGTCTTTTCTTCCCTTCTCATTTTCGTTCCCACTTCTTATTACTGCCTGGGGAAACTTCTCGAGAACAACAAGATACAAGAAGGATATGCGAAGCACGAAAGGAAATCTAGTAGGGCCTTGAATATTGCACTCCTCATCTTGTCTTCTCAACTTGATTAGAACATCCCACGCTATTCTGTTTCCCTGTCTTCTTCTGCGAGCCTCTTTTTCTTCGCCGACCGTTGCCTTCAATCTTCAACCAAATTTCATTTCGCTCGGACCGATTAACTACTCGAGGACTTCCCCTGGAAGCGGAAGTGGCTCAAGTCCATATTTATTCCTTTCTTGCCCTTAATAGCAACACTTTCCCACAACCTGTAGCAGACTCGAAAACCAGGTCGCGCGCTATCTCCAGTCTGGAAGTCGCCTGACGTTGTCAACAAGTCTTGACACTACCTCCAGCTGATCCGCATATATTACTCGGTCTTAACATAGACGGTGCCCAGTGCAGGAACTAAGATGCTGAGCATTGACACCGGCCGACCGTCTACGATGTCTTACCCCTTGCAACACTCCCAACGCAGCGGCGGTATGCTCACGAACGGATTTGCTTCTAGTCGCATCAATAAATCAGAAAATGCTAAAATGCACTCGATACCAAGTCTTCCAACAATATCAGCATCTCTATATGAAGATCCAAGTGCATTCGCCCCTGCGGCAGGAAATCGCGCATCTTCTCGGGCCCAGCTGCTTGCGGGTCTTCGCACTGCCCCAAAAACCCCAACCGCGGGCGATTATGGAAACCTTCCCGTGACATTCGATAGCGATGTTTCCAGTGGTTCAGCGATACTTGCGAGCAAAAGTGAGCGCTCGTCTGGCAACGAAAATTCACGTCAATTTCACGCCGAGTCTTACTCCAACACCCCTCCTATCAATCGGGCCTTGATACCCGCAGATAATGTTCATGGCCCCCATTTCAACAGTTTTGGCGGACTTCCTACGCCACCAACGTCAATGCAATACGGATACTCAGGGGAATTGGATTTCGAATCACGTGTGTATATCGAGATGCTTTCGAGAAATCTCTCTCTCGCACAACAGCAGCAGCAACAGCACCTTGCTCAGCACCTTGCTCAGCACCTGAGAATCAGCCATCCATCACAATCAGGCCAGCAAACCTATCAGCGCGCACAATCCATCAAAATACAACCTCCGGCTCCACAAACTGTTGGCACGCCGCCTATCAGCCCGGCAATTTACTCCCCAGTGCCATTGAATTATCAGGCAGCTCATCCCATCTACAACTCCCACAATCATCAACATCACCAACACGGCTATTTCTCTCAGCAAAATAAAAGCAATGCAACTGTCTTCCAAGGGGCAATGCCCACGGAGTCTGTTCCTACCACACATCTTGTGACACAGTCATCCTACTCTTCCCCACCCACAATGACTGACTCGGCAGTTCGAAGCTTGCCTTCCCGGTCATCCCCATCCCCGACAGGAGAATTCGTCGGTACCAATTCCAACGCAAACACGAAAAAAACACCAAGTCCACCTCCTGTATCTGGGCCAGCTTTCCGTCGGGGTCACAAGAAGTGCATATCTTTATCGAGCTGCGCCAACACAAGCCCGGCGCTTGCTGATGGCGGACCCAAAACTTCTATTCCCAGATTTTCAAATGTTCCGTCTACCCCAGTCAACTCAACATTTGGGGGCCGTGGTGACCATCCTATTCGTCAGCCTCGTGGCCCACCCGCGCTCGAAGAAATAATTGCGAAGCCTCATTCGAACTTGGAGGGGAGCAAGAACTTTTCTTCCCGTCAGCGCAGGCGCGCTCTAACAAAACTAGTAAATGCAGGCATTGAGCGTCGCGGTACGAAGACACCGGCATCCCCTGCGGCGGGTATAATATCCGTTTCAGAGCACAGCGTGGTGAATTTTGTAGAATTGGAGACAGATCCCCTCAAAAATACGTCTCCAAAACAAGATACCCAGGATGCCCTAGCGTTCAGGACTGAGGGAAGGCGTCTATCGAAGCGAGCTGGTCTCGCTGCCCCTCAGCTAGCAATCCACAGCGCAGAGAAAAGACGAAGCGCAATTTTTTAATAAGAATGCAACCATTCTATATTGTAGGGTTGAATTAAATCCCTTTTTGATAGGGTTGAAAATTTCGAGGCATCTTGGTTGTAATTTTCTGTCTTCTTTCCTGCTTTTCTTATCTGTTTTCCGTCTTAACATTTTCTTGGTTTCATGGTACCGTATGTGCATGTATTTTATCAACTAACGCCGCCCCGAAATAACTCCCCACGATTGACCAAAGACCCCATGAGTGTCCAATTCTGAGTAGGCTCACCCTTAGATTTGGAATCATGCTAGACCTCTCGCTCTGTATTGTTTGTCCCCTCTTTCTTGAATCCCGATATTCCATATTTGCGCCACATTCGAATGTGGCTGTCTTAATTCAGTTTACATCAGATTACCAACCTTCGTGGAATGAGCATAATCATGAGATGTGCTCATGCTCATCTCGCCTTTAAAACATAGACGCATTGATCCCTCGGTCCAGGAACCAATTACGCGGGTGACAAAATAATAAAAGCAGAACACACCAAAGTTTTGCTGTCTGGTGCTTTCGATTTTTTGTCACCCGCGTACCAATGTAGGTGGTTGCCAGGTCCGAGAGTTATTCCGACAACCCTTGCCCAACCCTCGCATCCTCGGTGCAGGTATGACGTCAGGCAGCATCACTCACACCGGTGTTTCCCTGCAAAATGAATCCATCAATGTAAATGCATTTACATCACCCCGGTGTGATTCGAGCATTTCAAACGCTATCGATCTGCTAGCCAGCTCACGCAATAGTGTATGAGCTATAAGACACAAATACGATGGGCTCCTCCCCTTGTTGCGGTCGTGGATCCAATATTATAAATATATGTAACATTAGAGTGCCCCAAATCATAGGTAGGATATACACACATACGTCGACACGACATAAATACAGGTGCTTTAGTATTTTATCATATCCATCCGAGTCCTTGGTCTCCTGTTGGGTGTTCTGAAATCGTCGAATCCAAATTACACGCGAATCCCAAGAACTGGAGTGTTATTACTACCGCGACGACTACTGCAGTGGCGACCGCGGCGCAGGTTTATATTCAGATGCTCCCAAGCAAACCTTGAGATATTCCGTACGCAGCCCGAATGACATGAAATTCTATCTAGGCGAAACTAATGTATACCCGTCCACAAGAGAAAACAACGTCCCCTTGTGTAATACTAGGGATAGTCGGTTTAAGGCTATCGCGCCTTGTCAGAATTCTTACAAGGCAAATAAGAAATCTTCAAGTTCTGATCATTCTACCTTGTCTCACCCGGATACTCGAAAAGCGTGCTGTCTGGTTGTCGCCCCGACTACTCCACCGTTCTAACATCATTCGCAATGGAGCCAAACGTCAACTCAGTCGAGGTAGAGACTCAATCTCAGGGAGATATGGAACCTGGTGACCAAAATACCGCTCGTAGAAGCCCACATCATGTACGCTTTAACTCGAACGAATCCGGAAGTTTTACGGCTGGTGATGATAGTGGAAAGAGTCCTTCGTTCCAGCAACCTCTACGGGCTACAAATTACCCACGAGCATCGAAGAAAACAGAGGGAGACGACACATTAGACGTGGCCGCTTCATTTGCTATGGCCCCAGGCCCGATGCCATTACTAGCGGTCGACGACCCATATATCAAAAAAGAAGAATTCGATGAAGATTCTGCCCCCGCCAGAGTGCCAATTGAACCTTTGGATCGGAGTAACAAAGCTCAAGCTCAAACAATCGTGCGACAACTAACTCGAAGATTCACAAAACCCAGAACTTCAACCACGAGGCCTAATACCAATATCTCACAAAACTTGGATGCCCCGTCGGGTCTCAAAACTCCGGCGTCTGAAGATTATTACAACACACCGGCCGCTTACAAGCCAGGCGTTCTGGCTAGTTTGCTAAAGCTTTCCCAGGACCCACAATCTCAGATACCTGCTGTGCTTAAGCCAGGTTCCAGAGCCGGGAGTGCGCCTGAATCACCACCATTGGAGTCTGGTACTGCAACCCCTTCTAGGTGGTACAAAACTACACAACTCAGTACCGCTTCTCTCCTAGCTGGAACGGCAACTCAGCTTGCGCATGCACATGCGGTGCCTCATGTCAACGAAAAGCAAAATTGCACTTCAAAACGCTCTTTGCCGGTAAAGACTCACACTGGGGGTCTAGCAACCGTTTGGGGTAAATTCACTAAGATAGAAAGCGATGATGAAATCAAGGTAAGGTCTTGGTGATTTAGACTCGAGGATACCTGGGCACTGATGAGGGACTATATATATCAGTATCATTGTTATCATCATTGTTCTAACGAGAGATTGTAGCTACGATATCACATTGCGCATACGCTACAGAAGCAAAGATACCTCCTCCAACTTTGCAAAGCGCTAATGCTTTATGGTGCACCAACTCACAGGCTGGAAGGTAAGAAGGATCAATATGTCTCTTGGATATAGCTCACCATAACTAGAGTATCTTAAGATGTCCGCACGAGTCCTTGACATCGAAGGTAAGGTGCACCTTTCACTACCTCGCCTCGAGGCATCTTCAATTAACGATATGCGCCAGGCCAGTTTCTCTACATGCCAGGGTGCATGATAATATCTTTCGGTGACTCGTCAACTCATACGAGTAACATGCAGTTGGTGAGGGTGACACAAACATTAGATCTAGGGAGACTCCAGGATGTACACCTTGTCTACAAGCAGGTCTGTATTTACGGGTTGATTTCGTTTATTATAGAACCTTGCGCATCTTCTGACAAAACAAACATTACAGGTGGTACATGATATCATTAGCGTCGAGGAAGGCATGGATCGGTTGGAAAAATCGTATGAACTCTGACAATCCCACTAGACGTTCTACTGATCTACGCTGATATATTCATGCTTACGAATACAAAAAAGGTTCAAACAACGGCCTCAATTTGCTCTCTGGTACGTAACCTTGCTTGAAAAGTTCGCAAATAAAAGCGCCTGTTGACCTAGAGTTGGAAACCAAGGCTTCAGGTCTTAGTATACGGTGCTGCTAGCGCAGCAGTCGGACCCCTCTTTTCCGGTGAGCGATTTTGAACTTGGGCTGTCACTTTATCGTCTTCGTTCCTAACTCGAGGACCAAGCGCGTCTTATCGACCTTCCCATATGCTTCCTCTTAGGATCGATTCTCGGAACATTGGCTTTAGTCATTGCTCCAAAATCAACGCTATATGTATGTAAGACGCATGATCTATCCATAGGCTCGGATCCCGCCCTGGTAATGCTTCTGGCTAATACTGTCCTGATAAGTCCAACGTTTTCGAAATAGTGGCTTGTGTGATAGTATGCTTTATCGCTCGTGCGTTTGGATCTATCAGAGGTGGCTCTTTATTTTGTTTTGCCGGAATCGCTCAGGCTTCCATAGCCCTAATACTACCCGGATATATTGTTTGTAGGTTTCTGCCATACGACTCGTCTTTGCATTATATCTTGAGTGACATCTTCTCAGTGACTGACGTATATTCTAGTATGCGGTGCTCTTGAGCTTCAATCAAAGAATTTGGTAGCAGGGTCAGTTCGAATGTTCTACGCCCTGGTATACTCTTTGCTACTTGGGTTTGGTATTACCATTGGTACGGCCCTTTATGGGGCTATTGACCCGAACGCGACTTCAAGTAAAATATGTTCCAATGTCATGTCGGAATATTACAAGTTTCTTTTTGTTCCAATATTTACTCTTTGGTGAGTTGCTCATCTTTGGGCTTCCTCAATCCCCAAGACTAATTTGCTAACAAACCATAGCCTGAATATCATCAACCAATGTAAATGGAAGCAGCTGCCGATCAGCATTTTCATCAGTGCTGCAGGCTTCACTGTCAATTTCTTTGCCACAAGGCGATTTCCAACAAATGTTCAAGTTGCAAACGCACTAGGCGCGTTTACTATCGGGGTTATTGGGAACTTGTATTCTCGAGTATCACATCAGATCGCATTCACGTCTATCGTCCCGGCGATATTCAGTAAGTATAAATTTTGGAGGTACATGTACATACGGGCGGAAGCTAAGCTAGAATAAATACGCCAACAGTTCAGGTTCCGTCTGGTCTTGCTGCGCAAGGGGGGCTGATATCTGGACTAGATTCGGCTGACTCACTAACGAACAAAACGCTCACAACGAGTGCCGAAACACTACAGAGTCAGTTCAATAGTACGATCGCAAACGTTGCCCTAGGCATGATTCAGGTGGGGATCGGGATAAGCGTTGGTTTATTCTTCGCAGCAATCGCTGTGTATCCTGTTAGTCCAACTATCCAAGTTCGCCTGCGAGTTGACGCGAATTAACAGTATCATGTATCATAGTTTGGCAAGCGACGATCGGGATTATTCACGTTCTAGAAGGGGTGGCGCCTTATATTGTTGGGATCGTGGTGTGTCAAAACATAAGGGAAGATGGCGATCGGGATACACATGGGGGGCAAACTTGCTAGCATAGGTCAGAGTCGAGATATGGATGAATATATCAGACACAACTCTATATGTTAGCATAGATGGGCTATGAGGAAAACAGATTTAACTGGGGCGACTGCTAGGCGAAGATAGCTTTGTGGGAGGGAGGGCTCGGAAAACTGATAGAGAATTTTGGTTTGCCCTTCATATTTGTAATGTAGGTGTGTATTCGTTATAGAGAATTCGACAGAATTAGACTAATCGTACTCGCGACTTGTATCATGCCAATATACCATTATACTTATACCAGTTGTGAAGTGGTAATACCTTTTATGATGTGGAGGTTCCTTTTCATCCACCCACCTTTTTTTTTGGGGTGGACCTCAGAATAAAAACAAACATTTGTTCTTCGCGTCCCAAGAAAACGTTTGTTGTTGATATGACCGGCTTTAGCCTCGCATACAAATACTCGGCCCCTCCCACCCCGCTTCCTAAGGTCTAACCTTTTCATGCCCATACATTCTTCCTCTTTCGTATCAGGACCCCATCAACACCACAGAAACCGAAGAAATATAATATTTCTGGAAGATAGGAATTCCTAAAGGGATTATCACACACAAGCAAAGCATCGCACAAGACTAGGAAACAGAAAAACAACAAAACCTCACAATGCCGCCAAAGAAAGCCACCGGAACCGCCCCAAAGAAGGCATCCGCTCCAGCGGACCATCCACCATACAAAGGTATTTAAATAACTTGAATCATTCTTCATGTCGCATGCCGCTCACAGACCCGCGATAGATATGATCAAGGATGCTATTATTGTGGTGAGTTTTGTAACCAGACGCGCGAAACAGAAATTTCTGAAGCGACATGACTATCTGAAATGATGACTGATAAGAATATGCCACTAGCTGAAAGAAAGAAACGGAAGCAGGTACATAAACACACCTTGAACTAGCCGTAAGAAATGCCGAATCTAATGTTCCATATAGTCGTCAAGCCATCAAGAAGTATGTTTTGAACAACAACAAGGGTATTAAAGTATCCAACTTCGACACACAGTTCAACGCGGCAATCAAACGTGGAGTTCTAGCTGGAGACTTTGTTCAACCGAAAGGTATGTGAATCCCACATCTCACTTGTGCCACTGGGCTTTACTTATTTCTTCCGCAATGAAGGACCATCCGGTCCCGTGAAGCTTATGAAGAAGGACGCATCTAAAGCAACCGCCAAATCAACCACCGACAAACCAGCAAAGGTGGGGTTTCCTCCTATCTCAAACCTTAAAGTACCAAATTGACATTCCCCTAGAAGGCTTCAACTACGACAAAGAAGGCGGTTGCCCCGAAGAAAGCAGCGGCACCGAAGACTGCTAAGCCAAAGACCGTGACCAAGCCAAAGACCGCAGTCGCCAACTCCAAGAAGCCAAGAAAGACATCAGTAAGCCGAAAATACCGTCTCATGATTGATTCTATTTGTGATCTAATCGATATCGTAGTCTACTGAGAAGCCCGCTTCCAACAAGACGAAAACCGGGAGAGTTTCGAAAGCAAAGGCTTCTTCGACCAAGAAGACACCCACAACTAAAAAACCCGCATCGAAGAAGAAAGCTGCAGAGCCCGCAGCTGCGTCTGCGGAGTAAATAGAGAATCAAAAGATTCCGCATCACGAGAACCACATGCCTGTATTTCTGTTTACATATACAAACCTTGTTGGTTTGTCATGTTGATTTCTTTCTTTTTCTTTTTTCTTTTCGCGTTGGGAAGCGCTGCGCATGTTCAATGGTACAATTGCCGGGTGGATGGATTTCACACCCACTCTTTCTTTTCTTTTATCTTGATGAATTGCCTGGGCTCGCTTTTGGTCACCATGCAATCCCCCACCCCTCCTTTGCACACGCCGTTTGGTTCCAATTATTTATTCAAATTCAATGGTTGGAGTTTTGGCGGGTATGGTTTCTGTTAATGGCGTTGTGCATTTTTAAATTTTATTTTTTTCTATGGGATTTCGATGTTAATTAGTAGATTATCGAATGGGACTTGTTCATAAAAGTATGATACCGCTTCGAATGCGGGCATTTCCTCTGGCGAGAGGACCACAAGCAACGGCATGGCCCCTTATTTCACGCGAGCGGGCGTTATTATTCATATCTCCGCTGTGACATTTAGTCTTCCGGAGAATATATCAGTTGATATCTCGGCACCAGCGATGCTCCGCCAAGCGCGCTATCATAGAATTGCTGGTTATTTCGTCGGGCGCTAGAAATTTCCCGTTTCGAGGATTCCCTCCGCGCAAGTTCGTTGCTCACCACCCAAGTCGGGGACGGGATGCTGTGGGTGGAGTGGGCTGCTCTGGTTTCAGGGATTTTCTGGCCCCTAACGTTGTACATGGGTAGCCCGGGGAAATCAAAAAGGGGTGTCACAGACCCTTCACCCCTTTCCTCACCTCCAAAATCTCACAACAGTGGACTTCATCTCCATCTCAAATCACACAACAGTAAACTTCATCGCCTGCCAGAACGAAAGAGCACTTATTGGACTTGGGTAATTGCCTGCTTACCGTCCCGGCTCATTCTTCTGGGTTATCTCTCTGTCTCTGTCTCTCCCTCTCTGTCTCTCTCTCCCTCTCTGTAACATTTGAGTTGCCATTATTGATATTTTTTGGTCCTCTTTACTTCCCCCTTTCCCTTAATATATTTTCCATTCCCTTCGGTCTCCTTTCTCCTTTCTTGAATGTTGGTGGGTCTCTTCCAAGTAGCCTGGGCCGCTTTCATTCTTCGTCGCGACTTAGTGTTTAGATAAAAACTTGTCTTGTAAACTAGCCGCGCGAAGCACAACATGGACGAAAACCAGAAGATACTTAAAATCGCCCGGGAGATGCCAACTTCACCACCGCAGTCCCCTGCGCCCTCTGGCATAGTTCGACCTTCCACCAGAAGTGGAAGCAGAATGAGCATGAGTAGTAGTAGCCGACAACTTGCCTCAGGCACACTCAATGGCGCTGGACGCGCACCATCTCGAGCCTCGGGCGAAGACGATGATGGAGTACGGACAGCTGTTCGTGTTGGTAAGAAATCCAGCATAAAGTATACTGTGTCTATATACTAATAAGTCGTAGCCGTCCGTATCCGCCCGCCTTTGCAGGCCTCCGACCCAGGCTATGACCTTATTCCCCAGAGATTCCAGCGATCTATGGTCCAGACAATGAACGACACAAGCCTGACAATAGACAGCCCTCAAGGTCGCAAAGTTTTTGTCTTCGATAGAATATTTGGACCCGATATACGACAAGATGGTGTTTGGGAATATTTACAAGATAGTATTACCGCCTTTGTGCAGGGTTATAATGTATCTATCTTAGCATATGGTCAGAGCGGCGCTGGGAAGTCGTATACGATGGGAACATCGGATCCTAACGAACGAACGTCGCAAGATGCATCCGGTACGTATAAACATATTTCTCTTGCAGACGCACATACAATTATTAACGATATTAATGCTGTAGGGGTAATCCCGCGTGCTGCGATTGCTTTATTTGATAAATTATCGCCAATTGCAAAGGGCTCGTTCTCGGGAATCAAAACTCCATCACGGTATTCTACTCCATTGCCAAGTATACAGAGACAACAAGTGTCCCAAGAAAAACCTTGGTCAATGAAGGCTACGTATGTTGAGGTAAGGCTACATATGGTTCTATGTCAGGGGCTCCTGTTTTCGCTGTCTTTTTTCTTTTCTGTCATGCTTTATCATATATACATGAGAAAGTTTGCTGATTCTAAATTTGAAGATTTACAATGAGCAACTTCGAGACCTCCTGCTCCCCGAGACCACCCCTCTTAGTGATAGACGACAAGTCAGTATACGGGAGGATACGAGGGGTCGCATTCTACTCACTGGTCTCCAAGAGATGCCGATAGAAAGCGTAGATGACTTGCTTGCAGCTTTAAATTTCGGGTCCTCCATTCGACAAACAGATTCTACAGCGATAAATGCGAAATCATCAAGATCTCACGCTGTTTTCTCCATCAATCTCGTTCAACGAAAGCCCAGGGCAAATCTCGGGCGCGATGCAAAAGAGAAACGGTATTCCGCTCCTGCGGATATCTTGGCATCGGGTACCGATGGTTTCATCACTGTTGACAGCAAGTTGCATTTTGTTGACCTAGCGGGCAGCGAAAGATTAAAGGTTTTTTCCCCCTAGTTCCGGTCCGACTGGACCACCGGGAGATATACACACGATTAACGTCTTTTAGAATACTGGTGCCCATGGGGATAGAGCAAAAGAGGGTATATCGATTAACGCTGGCTTAGCTAGCTTAGGGAAGGTGATCTCTCAGTTATCTTCTCGACAAGCTGGCTCCCATGTTTCATACCGCGACTCAAAACTTACGCGTCTTCTCCAAGATTCTCTCGGTGGTAACGCCTTCACTTACATGGTTGCTTGTGTTAATCCGGCAGAATTTCATCTTAGTGAAACTCTGAATACTGTTCAGGTAAACAAAAAAAGCCCATTCCTCCTACATGATAGCAAATCTCTAACTCTGGAGGAAAGTATGCGCAACGAGCCCGCGCAATCCAAAGCAAACCCCAAATCCAAGAGGTTTCCGTTGATGGTGATACGCGGGCACTTGTAGAGAGACTACGCGCCGAAATAGCCTTTCTGAGAGACCAGGTCCGGAGTTCTGATAACGTAGGAAGTCGTTCAAATCGTCATTCTATTGATAGATCAACAGAGAAGGAAGTTGAGCTACAAAATCAGCTACTTGACATTCAAGAGAACTACTCAGCTCTTAGCCAACGGCACGCGAAGTTAATATCAGAAATCACAAAAGCGAGGGATAGCGATGCAACCGTTCACTCTTCAAAACCCTCGGATATAGTAGAAGATAGGATTGCTCGCTCGAATTCCTTCGCCGAGGCTGTCGAGCAAGTTGTTCTAGGTGGGTATTGCATGTTGACTTACATAGCGTTAGTTGATTAAAGTGCTAATCTATTGACAGAATATGAAAAAACCATCCAAAGCCTTGAAACTTCTCTTTCGAGCACTAGGTCGAATCTTTCTGCAACAGAAAGCTCGCTTCTGGAAAAGGAGTCACGATTGGTGTACCTAGAGACGATAAACTCTCAACTGCAAACTCGTGTGCAGAGGCTCACGGATCGCGAATCGAGTACTGAGGTTTATCTCGCGGACCTCGAGAATAGGTTAAATGGCCATACCTTTGGTGAAGAACGCAGCTCAGCGGCCATCTCAGAGCTACGCAAGGAACTTAGCCGGGTTCGAGAAAATGAAGCAAGTTGCGAGGATTATATCTCTACTCTTGAGGAAAGGCTTGCAGAAGCCGATCAAGGTATGGAAATAATGCAACGGGAACTAGAAAGGCTAGAGCACGTTGTTGAAAGGCAAAGAAGCTTGGGCAAACTCGATAATCTTCTGCATGAACTCGACACATTGACACACGGGTCTACGCCATCTGGAGAATCAACCAATTCAGCCTTGGCGTCAGTAACGATTGAAACCGAAGCTCCAGGACACCTCTCTTCGAATAATGGAAGTCCATCCAACTCTGCGGCGTCCACGGTCACAAACCGGGTCCCCGAAACGAATCGCGCAGAAGCTTCCTCTGATTCCTCCGCGGTTAGCGAAACTACACACCCTATCGAGCAAATTGATGACATGAAGTCCACACTGGAGCAACCTCATATTTCCCTTTCGCCAGACGTGAATGATGAGGAACGAACAACTAAACTCGAGAGAACTGCGCAAGAGCTCGGCCATTTTAGAGATCTTTACCATTCAACAATGAGTGATTATGCTGACATGACGGCGAGATACGAACGTGCATTACGCGATTTACATGAACTGCAGGACCAACTAGACGAGCATCGGCATGGAAGAAACGGAATCGTTCTCAATTCTACCGATGATCTTCCACTACCTTCTCCTCCATCTGTTTCAACACCCTGTGTCTCTACCCCTCTAGTCGAACAAATAAGTCACCCCTCCGCTAACAAAGACATTAAGGCTCAAAATGAGGTGACAAGTTCTCTGTCGGAGAACGGAGTAAACCAAATAATCACGCCTCAGGTAAGTAGGAGTGCTTGAATTCCGAGCCTAGATGACCGCTTACATTAACACTTGGCAACTAGCGATTGACCGACGAAGACAACTCAGATATCGGCGTCGAATTTGATGAGCTTGAGGCACGATACTTGAGTTTACAAGAAGAACACCGATCTGTGCTAGAACTGGTAGACGATCTTAAGAATACTATATCCAGATCACGTGTAGACGGTGTTGTATCACCTACAGGTGCGCAGATACTCCGCCGGAAGTCTAGTCAAAACCTTGTTGCGGTAGACAGAGCAAACAGGGCTTTCAAAGGCCTCAAGTCGATTGCTACGCAATACCTAGGTGACAATGAGGACGTGAGAGACGTCTTTGATCTGAATATCAATGCTGCACTTCATGAACTTCAATCGAGATCTGAGCGCATCCAAGAATTAGAGCATGAGATCTCGGGGCTTCGAAAGGATGCTGAGGCCAAGACGGCCATGATAAATGGGCTTGCGCGTGAAAGATCTAGGTAAAGTGATCCATACTTGAAACTTAGCTCGTTGCTAACATGATCTAAATAAGCATCACGAGCTCCCCCATGGACATATCCGTAGTTTCATCACTACAGAGCCGGCTCGCGGAAAGTGAGGGCGAGCTTCAGAGAGTCCACTCAAAGTTGAGAGAACAGGAGGAGGAATTCCATCAACAAGTCATGATCCTAAAATCCGATTTAGAAGAAGCGCAAGTGTCGCAAAACCCAAGGCTCGACGCGGAACTGCACCAAGAGAATATGGATTATATTTCACAAAACTCGACCTCAATAGAACATATGTCCGATGGCCTGGCGCATGACACCAAGTTCGGTGAACTCTTGGAGGATGCTGGAGATGATCACGGCTCAGGTTTCTCAGAGAGACTTAACAAAGTTCTTTTGCTCATTGATTACCTCATCACAAATCTATCGGTTTCTCATAATGTGGATAATGTTTCACAGTGGCGTTCCGCACTCGTTCTCGTAAAAACGCAACTGGAGGCTGATCGCGACGCTATCACCCTTCGGAACGAACAGCTGGCAGGATACGAAGAAAATTCTAGGTTGCAGAATACTAAACTTGGAAATCTTCTTGCACTTTTATCAGCAGGGTTTGACAGCAACCTGAAGACTGAAGGCTTGAGTGTTTCTCGTTCAGATTTGATCGATGGCCCGTATTTCGACGTCATCACTTCTCGGGTGGAGACTCTTTTACACCGCCTTGACCAAAACGATACAAACACGTCGACTCTTCGTGTCGCTCTAGAGACTAGCGAGAGAGAAATCGCCCAGTGCAAGGAAACAATTATCACGCTACAAGGCCGACTAGTCAGTATGGAACAAGAACTCGAGATAGAATTCAAGACATCCGAGGACAGTCGAATCAGTGGCACAGCTTTGGAGGACAAAATCAACGCACTCAAAGAGGCCAACCTCAGATTACAGTCAGAGCTTGACGCATGCCATGCGAAGAACCTCGACCTTAGTGAGAAGGCAATCAATTACAAAGATGATGTTGATGCGCATAAATTGCTTGTTTTGGAACTTCAAGAACTACACAAAATGTCGCAGAAGGAACTTAATGATCTGATAAAAAAAGAAGCTACGCATGTCGGAGTTATTGATCAGCTTGAGCAACAATTAACAAGTACTTATGACGAGCATCACGATACGCAAAAACGTCTTTTAGACGCCGAAGAAGAGCTCAGAGCGTTGCAGTCTGACCGGGTCTCACTCCTTGCTAATCATGAAGCCGCAGCTCATACCAGTGCCCAGCACATTGATAATTTGATGAATGAGCTCAATAATCTCCAGGTATAATCGCCCGGGTCCATGTGATCCATGTACATCGTACACCCTCCTTGTTATGACTACTGCGTGCTGACATTTTGAATATAGCTTAAGCTAGCTGATGCACAGCTGGAGTTGACTTCTCTGCCTTCAGGGACAATGAGCCGAACACAGAGGTCTAACTCCGTCTCATCTACAAATTTACGAAAGAGTGCTTCCACAGCATCGTTACCTTCGCCACCCCCGATAATCCCATTGCCGCCTTTACCACCAAGTCAAACGTCTAATCCCAACGTCCAAAATGCGGCTGCACCAACGCAGTCAATCCCCCCATCAACCCCGACAGTTTCTAGAAGACCAAGCAAAGATTACGTCGCGACACATCTAGAAGACCAGGAGGCTAGGATAAAAACCTTGGAGAAGCAGTTACAGGCCGAGAAAGCCTTGACTGCTACATTAGAAGAAGCACTGACGGACTGTGAAAAGACAATGAAGAAGTTGACCTCTGACAAAGAAATATATCAAAGAAAAGCAAATCAGGCACAACAGGAACTAGATAGGACTCGTAACGAGTCTCAGTCTAGTAGATATTCAATGCAAGCTATGGAAGACGAGAGATTTGCTAGGCTGAGAGCCGAAAAAGCGAAACAACAGTTGGAAGAGCGCATGCATGAGCTATCAAAGCAAAAGAAAAGTCGTAACTTTGCGTGCTTTTAGAGACATGCATGCTAATATATTTTATTTTATTCTCTCTCATTCCTTTCATTCTTTGACATCAAGCGTGTTGAGCCTCTAAGACTTTGTCTCTGTCCAGTGTGTTTATATTGAATTTATAACAGTTTTCGTCGACATGTTTCCTATAAGATAAGCACCCTATAAGATTAGCACCACAGGATAAAAAAAAATTAGTTTCAGCAGGTATCTCCAAAGTCATATAACCAGATCTTAAAATCGCGGTTCGACTTTTGATGGGCTTAACACGAAAATCTCACTCTCTATTCATCGTTTCCTCGTTGAAGTGACTAGGTTCTAACCGCCATGGGTTCATAGCGCAGAAGCGTCTCGAAGGTACAACTGCTTAGTTGTTGGTCATATCTAGTAATGAAGTAATTAGTAGATATGAAAGCAAAATATGGTGTCGCCATTGTTAGACGAGTGGTCATCCAAATTTGCTAGTGAATTTAAGCCTTCTGGCAGCTCCAATTAACATTAGGTACTTACCTAATTAAGTATATATCGCAATTCGGGACGAAATGCGGTTCCCCACTTACCAGCTACTAGTCAGCAGAGCGCAGCGTGCGGTCGGGGTCTTGCGACGAGACCAACTAGTGATAATGTATCGCTCATAGCGTAAACAGATCTCCGGGTTCTGAGTTCTCACACCTATATATGGGGAATTGAGGGGTTGTTGCCTACTCACTGACAACGGTGCAACGCTTCCTTAACCGTCATATACTTATATGTCTTTCATATATTATTTAAGCTCTTCATGAGACTTGTATTAGCAAAGAACTTTGGGCAACTACTAATTACATAGCAACAATACAATTTAGCTTTCACATTTAAAATAAAAGTGCGAGGTAAGTACCTAAGTAGGTAAATGAAATGGTCATCCGCACCATTTACTCGCAACGTGTAAGAGTGTTGGGGGGATTAGAATTCGGATCAAGAGCGTTGCCCAATTACGGCCCTTTGTTAGGAATCCGAACGAGCAGAAGCCGACTAAGATTCGATTTGGCTCAATTAGGTCCATATTACGACTTGTCTGGTATAACACCCCCTGGAGTGTTATCCGGCCCGGCTCGGAGTTCCTCAAAATATTTTTTGACATCTTCTGTGCATACGAGTCGTTTCTCCTCGGCAAATGGCTGGAGAAATTCTTTAACCTTTTCCTTCAACATGTTATATGCAATGACACCTTCTATTTAAATGGATAAGATGTCACCCCTGTCAGAGTGCTTGAAATATTAGAAACGGGATTATAAACGAGAGCTTACCGATAGCGCGCACGCGATCAATTGTCCCTAGAGCCTTTTCACCAGCATCAAGAAGGCTATCGTGCCCAGTGGATTCACCGGCGTCACTATCCAGGGGAGGTTCGTAGGTTACTTCTTCCTCTAGAAGACATTTGTGCTTCTGGATGGCTCTAAAGCAATTGGGGCAGCGACAAAGAGAGTCTCGGAAATTGGAACGGAGGAAGATAGATGTTTGACTTTCGGGGAGGTTGGGAGGACGCTTTGGGAGTGTGCAGGCTAGGTCAATGCTATTTCCCAGATTTGCATCAGCCTGAACTTCAGCGTGGGCTCCAGCAAGGTTTTCGGGCGTGATATCAGAGCTTATATCGGCTGCTTTTCTTTTCCTAGATATCCTGGTGGTACTCTCATCGTCCTCCGTTCGATCATGTGATCCTGATTTGCGAACAACTGGGCTAAGAAAATCCGGGGTGCCAATATAATTGAGGAGCCAAGGGTTGCCAGCAACACATCGCCAACAGATAAAATAATCAAAGGAGGCTTCGTCCGGAAATCCTTCAAGAGCCTGGCTCTCTTTCTTGCTTGAAACACCGGGATCGGTTTCTAGTGGCACCTCCGATGATTCTCTGTGCATTCTAATCGGTTCGCCGAGGATACATCGGTCGTGGAACCAGTCCTCACCACAGCAGTCACCAAGCAAGCATTGATACATGGTACCACGCTCATGTTCTGCTTCATATGGTTCATTCTCACAGAAAAGATTTCGAAAGTTTTGATTGTACACGTTTCCTTGTTGGGGTTTGTCGTCTTTGATGTTCCGGAGGCTGCAGGAGGAGCTGGGCATTCGGGTTGTCCCACAGTCGCATTCAAAGTTCCTCTTGGAGAAAAGCTCAACAAGCTCACCATGAGAACCGTGGCAGGCTATTGAGCAGCTATAACAGATACCGGCAGGCGAAGCGCCTTCCGGCGTGCAGGCCACACAGGCAAAGACAAGTTGGCGTATCGGACCAAGGGGCTTGGTACAAGTATCAAAAGACTATTAAAAAACAGCGCGTCAGACCCTCGTGTACAGAAAATTCATTGATCCAATGCAGCGACAGAGTTTATGAGGGGATCGGACATATGGAAGAATCTCCCGAGCTTCTAGCTCAAGTTGGCGCTGAGCATCAATGTAGTCCTGGGCCGTCTGAGAAACACCCGCGGCCTGCATAGTGAAGAATCAACGGGTAATATCGTCTGGTACTGTTTGGTGGCACCGGTGAATTGTTAGTAGTGGGCCAGCCCATAGCTGTGATGCTGTGAGCAGAACAGACGGACTGCTGTTTGGAGGCGTAGCTGACTAAGCAAACAAAGGTACGTACCATCCTTCCCGCCAACCCCTTCCATCGCCCGGCTTTCGCGAGAGTTCGCGGGAAGTCGGCGGTTCTCCCAGTCATCGATATCCCGATTGCTCCTTCACACGAACCAAACGACCAAAACACCGAATAGATCATCGACCCCGTAGTCATATCGAGACTTTGGTTTCCCAGGGCCAGATCCACGCCGCTGTGGCCACTCTAGAGCTGCAGGGACCATGAAGGTAAGACAGCCACCAAAATGCGAGCGCTGGACATCCTAAACCATCCTTGGTCGCTTGAATGTAGTTTCTGCAACTTGCCGGGGTGGATGCGGTCAACCGCGAACTGAACTTCTCCACCAGCGATTGCTGCGTCTTCGGAGGTTGCGACTTGTATACAACAAAGGTTTGTTACCCTTGTTAGTTATTAAGTTCTTCTTCACCATGCGCTGCTGGCTTAGTGTTTTGTTTCTCAGGCTACCGGCTCGGACAAACGACTTCTACGTTCCATCACGGATTCTATTGAAACCAAATTCGAGGCTGATGCTCGACTCTCAGCGTCGCTGTCGCCCCCGTTTGACACCCCCGAGCTTTTCCCACGCTCCTCTCCTTTTGGACCTCTTGACCAAAGGAGCTCGCGGAAGACATATTCTTACCTCCTTGCCACCTTGAATGCATCTCATCCTTATCATGAATTCAGCTCTATCGTACGGCCCGACCATTTTAACAAGGAAAGATGTCTCGTTACTGCAATGAATCGATTCAATACTGCACTTTTCAATCTCGGAAAGTCAATACCTCTGTTGTGGGAAACCATCGACCTGGAAATGGACCTCAAGGACTGTGCGATATACGCATATGAGCCAGACAACTTAGAAGACCCATATGCCACTGAAGGCCTTCTTTGGTGTATCATGTATTTTTTCCACAATAAACATCGAAAGCGAGTTTGCTACCTCTACCTACGGGCAGTATCAAAGAGCAGCCACTCTCAGGCAAATAGAACGATGGAAACGTGGCGCGAAGAAGCAGACGACGAAGATTGGAATTCCGACTCCGAAAGGTTGTGGGAGACCCCAGCGTCGGATAGCGGCGACGAATTTGTGGAACATATGGAGATATAAATTGAGCATCTCACCGTTCCCGATTGACAGGAGCCCCCCCCAGCTCCTCAGCACTATATTCTACTAGTATTCTGTATCCTCTCTTTATCTATTGCCCCAGCTTTCTCCACTTGATTTGCGTCCTATCCCTCGACTTTGCATATTTTTCTTCCTATATTTTGTGCGTTTCTCTGAATTTTTAGCTTTTTAGTCAACGCTAGGTGGCAGCAGGCGTTCAGGATTTTCGTAAAAAGTTTTCCTTTTTATTTCTTTCTATTTTGAACACGATGGTGTGGTTTCTCGGGTTCTGTTCTGGAGAAGGGACTTCTAAGGGCGTTTTTCAATTCCTCTCCCGATCACAGCGTGTTTGCAGGTAGTGGTTGCTATCGCGTCTAAGGAAATATGCAATATATTTAAATATATGCCACTTTAAGCATTTACCTGAATGCTAAGTTGCATGGTTGTCGATTTCGCTTTACATAGGTATGCGATATAATTATCTTGAGAAACTTGGGTTTTGCTCTTCTATTTCCCATCCTGTAATATTTATCCACCAGAGTTAGCACAACCGAGTTCCAATTTGATTTGGTCGATATTTAAATGCCGTCGAAAATCATCTAAAAACGTAAAAGATGGATATTCTCTTTTGGAGATACTTGCTGGGGACTTTAAGTTTGACGTGAGATCCTCGCTTAAAACTCAGCCTCAAAGGGCCTGTACCTACCATGAGTAGAACCCTGCGACATCATCCCTCGGGAACCGGATTAACATGACAATGGATAAGTTTTACGAATTTTTGGACAGGCATTTAAGTTTACTCGAGAGGTCGCATTTGGTGAGTCTTAACGTAATCAGTTTCCTCCGCTAATAACCTACTCATCAATTTGGCCATTCGATTAAACAATAGGCGGAACGGAATGCTTTGAATGAAGCGGTCACATCAGCGAACCCCAAAATCCTTTATGCTAGAGGTCTTGCATGTCTGAATCTCTGTATTTCCAGATTTTATACAGGGCTCGGAGGTAAAACTATCGTTGAATTTCTACCTGATAGTTCTGTCAACCTTACGGGAGAAATCCCAGCAAATGCATTGAAAACCGGCGATGTCGTTCGGGTAGATGAGCAAGTCACGAGTTCGACTAAGAAAGGTCTCAAGAAAGATATACCAAGGCGAGAATCGACAGGTGTGATTGTTAAAAGTTGCCGGGAAAGGATTTTAGTTGCTTTAGACGCCAATAAGTCTTATGAAAATCTTGACTCCGGGAAACGGATGTGGCTGTAGGTTATACAAATATCCCTATTCCTAAATTAACATAGAGAGGGCTAGGATTTAATCTAGAGCCCCCGTTAGAATCAAAATCGCCAACGATGCGCCCTTCAAAAGGTTCGATTTTTTCTACACTAAGATTTCCGGCGTCCATCTAGCCAGTCATTGAACATTGTTTCTCCTTTCCACTAGGATGACCAATGCCATCATCAGTCTCAAATTAATAACTCCGGACTCCCTCTCCGCCATTGCAAGGCTCTCGTTCAATCTTTCTGAATATGTGGTACCATCAAACCCAGGAATTAGCATCCGATATCTAGATGAAGGACTCAACGAAGACCAGAAGGCTGCCGTTGCCTTCGCGGTAATGGCTGAACATATAGCGCTAATACATGGGCCTCCTGGGGTATGCACTTTATAACAGAATATCCTAGATCATGTCCTATGACTAACCATATCAAAAGACAGGTAAAACACACACCTTGGTTGAGATAATTCGGCAATTGGTCAACAGGGGACTAAAAGTCCTTGTTTGCGGTCCCTCGAACATATCGGTGGATAATATCGCAGACAAATTAGCACATTTTCGGGTTTCAATGGTACGGCTTGGTCACCCGGCTAGGTTACTGCCTACTGTCCTTTCAAATTCTCTTGAAATTTTGATACAGAGCTCCGACACTAGTATGCTTGTCAAAGATATCAAAAGAGAAATGGACGAGAAACTATTGGCAGTGAAGAAAGTCCGGACAGCAATAGGAAGGAAAAAGATTTGGGAAGAAATTCGAGACTTACGCTTGGAGTGTAGGGAAAGAGAAAAGAAGGGCATAAGTGAAATAGTTGGGACTAGCGAAGTTGTGCTCTCCACGCTGCATGGGTATTTTGGCCTCTCTCTTAAAAGGTATCTGGCTTCATCTAATTCAATTTAAACCAGAGCTGGGAGCCACCTTCTTCGGGGAAAAAACTTCGATGTCGTCATCATTGACGAAGCAGGGCAGGCTCTCGAAGCCCAGTCTTGGATCCCGCTAATAGCGGCACATAAGTGCATATTGGCTGGGGACCATTTACAGCTAGGACCTTCGATCTTAAAATCTGATGAGGATTTCCACGACCTTGAGCTAAGCTTGTTTGAAAGACTTATAGAACTACATGGTCCCTCGATCAAAGCAAACCTCTCTTTGCAATATCGGATGCACGAAAGAATCATGCAATACCCCTCTGAAAAGCTATATGGCTCCTCCTTGGTTGCAGATGACCTCGTTAAAACCCATCTGTTATCGGATTTATTCGGGGTTGACAAGACCGAAGATACGCAAGAACCGATTGTCTATTTTGACACACAGGGAGGCCTGTTCCGAGAAAATACAACATCCGACCATGAAATTTCTTCGAGCAAGAACTCACGGAGCGAAAGCAAAAGCAATGACATGGAGGCAGGTAGGCTACCACCCCACAAAACAATATATATATATATATATATATATATATTAAACGGGGAATAAGAACCAAGAATGAAAAAAAATCTTGACAATTGTAGCAATTGGCTAACCTAGGCAAAATAAACTTACCAATAGCGCTATGTGTTCTCCATCTAAGACGTCTCATACACGCGGGCGTGCAACCTAAAGACATTGCAATAATCACACCATATAATGCGCAGGTCTGTTCTGTTTACCCATACTCTGGAACCTAAGTTCTAATCTATGTTCACCTGTTTCAAGTGCGTTCACAGGTAGCAAATTTGTCAGCATTAGTGAAGGGGGAGTTTCGAGATTTAGAGATTGGGACAGTAGATGGCTTCCAAGGTAGAGAAAAAGAAGCCATTATATTGAGCTTAGTGAGAAGCAATGACCAGCATGAAGTGGGATTTCTTGCGGACGAGCGACGATTAAACGGTAATATCGATTTAGCTGCCACCATGTCACAGGCCCACCCATCTAACTAATCTACAGTAGCAATAACTAGATCAAGGCGTCACCTTTGCGTAATTGGGGATTCAGAAACTGTCAGCAGGTTCGTTCCTAATTTTTCACAGTCCGCGCATCCCACTTTCTGCTCGCATGCTGGATATGACTTCATGTTATCCGTAATGGCATTTCAAGGATTGTAGAAGCTAATTTTAATGTAGGGGCAGTGAGTTCATGAGGAAGTGGGTAGTTTTCTTGGAGGATCATGCAGATTTGAGATATCCGGACCCATCATTGCTTCAATAATGCATTATTTGAAACCAAGGCTTTGTGAATAATCTTGTAGGGCTGTTTTAGCAGTGGCCCGGCGGAGCCTCAGAGGAACCCTAGTCACCCAACCTCTCTGCAGGATAAAGAAATAGCCATGTTGGTCCCTGGGTACCTACCTCGGTAGGTATCATATTTTTGAGTAGGAATGTGTAATTTTCAAATGATGGCAGTCCATTATAGCTCTCTATTGCTAGGCGATAACGGACTACCATTATTTAAAAATCACAATATCGTATACCAAACACTAGCTGACCCTGGGCCTGTGGGGGGGGGGGTTCGTTTTCCCCAAGCTTTCTTGCGAAGGAATATAATGCGTGGTACCAATGAGGAAGGGAGATGGCGGCTTGTTCCAACTTGAAAATGGTGCTGCGCGCGAGTGAAAACCATGGGATTCCACAAATGTAACTGTGAAATAAACAGATTCAATTCTTAAATACCCTTGGACGAGGTCCCCCCAAAATGATAGGTCGCTTGGTATCAGTAACTAGAGAAAAAATGTATGGATGATTGTGCATGAGCTAACCAACATAATACATGAAGAAATAAGTCATAGGGGTTGAGGTGCTGGGGAGAGACCTAGACAGTCTCGTAACAAGACAGTGAGCGTTGTGTTGGGAACGCCGCAAGAGATGAGACTTAAGAATATCTAGGAGGCCTTAGCCGCCCATGAGTTTTGTTATGGTATCTTCTTCCACCTTGGAGTTATTGAGGCGGTGTTAGCATGAGTTCATGATGAGCTAGCTGTAAGGGTCGTACCTCCATATCTTCAAGACTATCTTGCTGACTGATACATCGAAGGACGTTCTTTTTGCTCGACTCTTGAAGCTCACCCGCTAGGAGCAGTTCGTCAAGTATGAAATATGCCTTCTGGAAATTGAATATTATATCGAGTTCGCAAACGTTACCATAATATTTATCCATCTGTTCGACGTATCTATGAACAATCTCGAGCGTGATGAGTTCGTTGTCTGTTTGGTCGGTCCCGGCGATGAAGAATAATGAGGCGTATCGCCTGTAAACAACTTTCGTATCTGGTAGAGGAATATCAGTCGCGGTTAGACAGAGCACTTCACGCACCGCGCGCCTGGTTTGCGAGACAACGGGGAGAGCACCGTATCTAAATGGTACCTTTATACTCCAGGAAATTGCACATTCGTGTTCGCCGGGATAGGACAAGCTGCGATACTTCTTTGATGATTTTATTCTTCTCTTTCAGGGACAGGGTCGTAAACCACTTAGAAAGTCGCTTTGGACGAGTTAGGCGAGTGCTGTAACTATTTTGTAGTAACGAGGCGGATGAGGTCAACGAGGTCTTACCACTTTGCCCTGCCTTGAGAGCAGGATTATATATCTATAGACTGTGAGCCAGGCTCAAGGGATATAACATGGGGTAAGAATATACCTGATAGCCATCGTTGGGCACAACCCTGTTTTCAAGATACTGGTTGTCTGATGTTTAAGTCAGACTCGGAAGAGTTGTCCAAACCAGTGTGTTAGTTGATTATTGTCTTGTAGGCAGTCAAAAGCCCTTGGCGTCAATTTAAGCATGAAAACCTTCCAAAGTTGGTCTGCCAAAACTCTCCCACCCTTGCCCACCATTGAGTGTCTTGTATACGAAAGCTGACTCGCCACAGCTCCAGCGTGCTCCGGGTGAAGAAAAGGTCTCCGGTCGGGGAACAGATCTAATGGAAGGTAGAACCCCCCACCGATAAGGCGGACTGTTTTGTCATGTAGCTAACCACAGCCTACCCAGGCATCTACACACATCTCGGGGACCACTTCGATACAGCTTCATCCATCAACGATGATGCCTCTATCATCGAGTCCACCTCGAGAGGCGAGAAAAGAATTGGTACCCGACGCCGGCACGATGATGACGACGAATATGATACAGAAAGGTTGGACGAAGACAATGATGAGTTAGAGTCCCTGATGGATGGGACCCTCAGCCTCGCGAGTGCTCCAATTGCCGCAAATTCCCAAGTCCTTGCGGGACTTGTCGATAGCGATGCCGAGTTGCCTCCGCACGCTTGTGCGTAAGTCTCCAAGAACTTCAGAAGATAGTTTTGCAAATTCTCTAACATGGTAACCAATCTAGATACTGCGGAATCCATTCACCAAGCGCTGTTGTGAAATGCTTAAGTTGTAGTAAATGGTTTTGCAGTGGTCGTGGAAATACGTCCTCCTCGCATATAATTAATCATCTCGTTCGCGCTAGACACAAGGTAAAGATATTCAGTTGCTGGAAAACCCCAAATAGCCACCCTTGATACCCCCCACCCAAATCGTCATTTTTTAGTCTCTTCTAAAACGTGAGATTCCAATAGGAAGTTTGCCTTCATCCCTCCTCATCTCTGGGCGAAACGACTCTCGAATGTTACAATTGCGGTACAAGAAATGTCTTCCTTTTGGGCTTTATCCCCGCGAAATCGGATACTGTAGTTGTTCTTTTATGCCGCCAACCTTGCGCTGCCATGCCTTCGAGTAAAGATATGAACTGGGACACCTCACGCTGGGAACCCTTGATACAGGATCGCTCATTCCTCCCTTGGCTCGTAAGCGAACCTTCGGAAGCAGAGCAGATGAGAGCACGCCACCTCCAACCACAGATAATCGCAAAACTCGAAGAACTTTGGAAGGAAAACCCGACTGCGGCTGTCGAAGATTTAGAAAAGGGCTCTGGGGTAGACGATGAGCCGCAACCAGTTCTCTTGCGATACGACGACGCTTATCAATACCAAAACGTGTTCGGCCCACTAGTGAAGATAGAAGCTGATTATGACCGAAAATTGAAAGAATCCCAGAGCCAAGACGGACTGAGTGTTCAGTGGGACTTTGGGTTAAATAACAAACATCTTGCAAGTTTCATTCTCCCAAAACTGGAACTCGGGGATGTAAAACTCGCGGTGGGGGATGAAATGCGACTTAGGTACGTGGGTGACCTTCGACAGCATTGGGAAGGGGTCGGCTTCGTTATCAAAATTCCGAACAACATGTCGGATGAAGTTACAATCGAACTTCGGAAAGGAGCCAATGACAAAAGCGTCCCAACGGATCTTAATCATTCATTTTCAGCGGATTATGTCTGGAAGGCAACGAGTTTCGATCGAATGCAGCTTGCTATGAAAAGCTTCGCTGTAGACGAAATGAGTGTCAGTGGCTATATATACCATCGACTTCTAGGTCATGATGTTGCCGCTGCGCCTCTCAAAACACCTCTACCTCGGAGATTCAGCGTCCCAGGACTTCCCGAACTTAACGTAAGTCAAGTCCTTGCTGTGAAGAGTGTCCTACAGAAACCACTTTCACTTATACAAGGCCCCCCGGGTACTGGCAAGACAGTCACATCTGCAACAATCGTGTACCATTTGGCGAAGTTGAGCGGGAGCCAAGTACTTGTCTGTGCTCCCTCCAACGTTGCTGTTGATCAACTAACGGAAAAGATTCATCGAACTGGTCTCAAAGTTGTTCGGTTAACTGCTAAATCTAGAGAAGATGTGGAGTCACAAGTCTCGTTCCTATCTTTACATGAGCAAGTTCGCATTAATAATACAAACACGGAACTTGTGAAATTGCGTCAACTCAAGGATGAATTAGGAGAACTATCATTGCAGGATGAGAAAAAGTTCAAGCACTTAACTAGAGCAGCCGAAAAAGAGATTCTGGCGAATGCGGATGTCATTTGTTGTACTTGTGTCGGAGCTGGGGATCCACGAGTCGCAAAGTCCAAATTCCGAACTGTTCTTATTGACGAATCAACTCAGGCCGCAGAGCCAGAGTGTATGATACCTTTGGTCTTGGGTTGCAAGCAGTTGGTGCTTGTTGGGGATCACCAACAACTTGGCCCAGTGATAATGAACAAGAAGGCTGCCCGCGCCGGTTTACACCAAAGTTTATTCGAACGCCTCGTAATTCTCGGATGCGCCCCAATTCGGCTTAATGTGCAGTATCGCATGCACCCTTGTCTTAGCGAATTTCCAAGCAACATGTTTTACGAGGGAAGCCTTCAAAACGGCGTTACCGTCCAGGTAGTGGCAGCTACAGAAGTACTAGAAATCGTCTAGGATCCGCTAATTAGGAAGATAGGAGCGCCTACGCCGTAATGTTGACTTTCCGTGGCCAGTTGCCGACTCACCCATGATGTTTTGGAGTAATCTTGGAAACGAAGAGATATCCGCAAGTGGTACTTCTTATCTAAACAGGTACGTGGCTATTTCTGCGCATTCGTAAATTTTGGAACACTCACTGATGATGAAGCATAGGACTGAGGCGGCTGCATGTGAGAAGATAATCTCAAAATTCTTCAAAGCAGGAGTCTCTCCTTCACAAATAGGGATAATTACGCCCTATGAGGGCCAAAGGTCGTACATCGTGTCATCCATGCAAACTAACGGCTCTCACAAAAAGGAACTCTACAAGGATATAGAAGTAGCTTCCGTGGATGCCTTTCAGGGTAGAGAAAAGGATTATATCGTTCTTTCCTGCGTTCGGTCGAATGACCACCAGGGAATTGGCTTCTTAAACGACCCACGCCGCCTCAATGTCGCTTTGACTAGAGCGAAATATGGCGTGGTGATTCTCGGAAATCCAAAAGTTCTGAGTAAACATCCGCTTTGGCATCACCTATTGCTTCACTATAAAGAGAGGAATTGCCTTGTTGAAGGTCCGCTGAGTAATCTTCAGATTAGCTTCATCCAGTTCTCGCGCCCTAGACAATCCTACCGCGGCCCTCAGCGTTTCCAGATGGCATACCATGGCTCCCCCGCTGCCCCCTCCGGATCCTTAGACCCAAACAATACCTCGTCTCGGCAAGGGTTGAATGTACACTCTACCGGAGTAGGACAACCAATAAACGGAGTAGGAATCGGCCGATCGATCGGAAATCAAGGCCCTCGTCAAACAGAGTTCAACGACTCGGGGAGTGTTGTTGGGTATATTCCAGATGACGTCTCTAGCGTTCATTCGGCAGCAGTGACCAGTGCATTTCCACCTATGTTCTCTGGCTTCACTTTGGATTCGTGGCCAGCACTTCCAAATCGGGGAGGTTATACCGGTATCCCGTTCGAAGGGCACGAACAGAAAAGCACACAATCGCACTTGAATTCGTCGGCAGAGAGCCTATCTCGTGGTGAAGCGCTTGCAACAGGTGGTATTTCTCTATCTCATAATAGCGGAATCGACTTCGTCTCTCGAGACATAAGTGATTTATCTTTGGATAAAGCGGCTAGCCTAACTCAATCCGACCGACTCAAGCAATATGTTGAAAGTAATGGAAGAAACGCACCCGCAGAGTATAAAAGTGCCGTTGTAATACCCAGGAATTCCAATATTGGGCGAAATCCTGTCCTCGATGACTCGGGGGGGTTATTCGGCAATAGTGGACCCCGTATAAGAGACGCCAGTAATATAGACGATGACGCGAGGAGTGTTAGCACGGCTTTCGCAAGCCAGGTAGGAATTGTCGGATATGATTAGCCGCCCCCGGGTTCTAAACAAAGCGAGCTGGCAACTTCATAGATGGATCTATTGGCGCTTTTGTTTGGTGTTATTTAAGGTGGGTCACAGTTCCTCTATTCTATACTCTAGTTTTATTACTGAGCAATTGTACAGATTGCATACCGGGGCCAATGCCACCATAGCTTACAGAATCTCCTTTGGAGGGGATTCCGTCCACACCTTGCTATTATTTGTGTAGATACTAGGTGGTCTAACGTGAAGGATACTTGGGCCTGTACCTATGGCTATTAAAAGCAACAACGATTGCCCTGAGCCGTATCAATCAATGTTAGCCAGATACTGCCACTTCCAGGTGGACGCAATACCAGTGTGAAACGTTCTCGGATATCGGATCGCAATTGTACCGTTAGGATCCACGACGCTGTTCAAGTAAGACACTCGGACCACGTGCAAGTTACGCGAAGCTTAAGGAGAGATAAGACTCGATTAGAAATTTGATTGTGAAGCCATTCATTCCACGTGTAGAAGAATTAAAATGCTCCCAAATATCGTCATGGCGCTGACCATGGGGAACTCGCTGAAAAGAACACACCACCTAGGTCAGCCGCCGGTTTGTTCCTATCATACTATCCGCCAAGCAAGTAGCTTGCACCCAACAAACAGCTTCACGAAAAAGCCAGTCCGTTTTGAGCTGGCCAACAGGGTTTTGATAAGCTGCTCCCAACAACCTCCACAGTCTTACCCGCTGCATTTTACCTAAGCTAGACAGGGGCGGTCTGGGTATTTAAGGGGACACAATCCTATCTCATAATCTTGTTGTTCGCTTGCCCAAAAATTCTTTCCTCATTTCCGAATCACAATTTACAGATTGCGTGAAAACTTTCATCGATTCCCCTAGCCCCATCCTACCAAGAATCATTCTTGCTATCTCCCCCGGTTTGAACACAAAACAAAATACTGAAGCCCTGGTCTTCGGCTGCAAATTATTCTTCGATCAACCAAAGACCGACCTCTCGCTATACCGGTGAGAGATCGATAGAGCTACCGCCACAACGTTCTCCAACCTTCTTCCGTCGTATGCGAACTATGCCACCTCCCTTTCATTTTATTTTCTCTTTTAGCTCGACATGCTGATAACACGGTACCCTTAGGGTCCACCATCCCTTCAACTCTAACCGCACCGCCGCCTCCGGTGGGCCGTTAGCTTTTATCATACCTCTATAAAGCTGAGAAGGGCAGCTGTACTTTGCACGTAGAAGATTGCAAAACTTAAAAGAGATATCTTGATCAATTGGCGAAATGGCACCTCACGCGGATACGAATGGTACACAAGGTGCCGTTTCGAACGGTCATAATCCTGGTAGTCATGCTCGTGATACCCAGTTCTTCGTTAAGGCGCCGCATGTGGTATACACCGATGATGCTATAACCTCATCCTATATCTATCGTACGACCAAGGTCACGAGAGATTCTTTGGGCAATCTCGAAGCAGTACCTACTGAGAACAATTTCGATTTCAGAGTTGATCGAAATATTCCCAAAGTCGGACTCATGCTTGTCGGTTGGGGTGGCAATAATGGGTCCACTGTGACTGCCGGAATACTCGCAAATCGAAAAAAATTTTCATGGGCGACTCGTGAGGGGACACAAGAAGCAAACTATTATGGTTCGGTTATGATGAGTTCCACGGTCAAGCTTGGGAATGATTCTCTTACAGGCAGCGACATCAACATCCCCTTTCACAAACTGTTACCTATGGTTCACCCGAACGACTTCGTCCTAGGGGGGTGGGATATAAGTAGCATGAACCTCGCTGATGCAATGGACCGAGCTCAGGTTTTGGAACCTGCTCTCAAGACGCAAGTCAGGAAAGAGATGGAGCAAATGAAACCGCTCCCTTCAATTTATTACCCCGATTTCATCGCTTCGAATCAAGGTGACCGTGCAGATAACATCATTGAAGGTACATGTGCTTGCCAAGAGCATCTTGAAAAGATCAGGGCCGACATCCGGGGCTTTAAAGAGCGTAACGGGCTTGATAAAGTTATTGTCTTGTGGACTGCAAACACGGAACGGTATGCAGATATCATTCCTGGAATCAACGACACAGCAGAAAGTGTCCTCGCGGCGATACAAAATGGGCACAGTGAGATATCGCCTTCGAGTGTATTCGCTGTTGCATGTATCTTGGAAAGTGTGCCCTTTATCAACGGCTCCCCACAGAATACTTTCGTGCCCGGTGTTATCAGTCTTGCAGAAAAACATGACACTTATATTGGCGGCGATGACTTCAAGTCGGGCCAGACCAAGATGAAATCTGCCCTCGTCGATTTTTTGATATCGGCTGGTATTAAGTTAACATCTATCGCAAGTTATAATCACCTTGGGAACAAGTACGTGCGTCATATCTCATGGTTTACTTTACATAAATTTGCTAACTTGTACCGACTGCAAGTGATGGGAAGAATCTAGCAGAGCAGAAGCAGTTTCGGTCCAAAGAAATATCAAAATCAAACGTCGTGGATGACATGGTCGCCGCCAATAATATTCTCTACGCCGAGGGTGAACATCCGGACCATACAGTTGTGATCAAGTACATGCCGGCTGTTGGTGACCATAAGAGGGCCCTTGATGAGTACTATGGTGAACTTTTTTTGGGAGGCCGCCAAATTATATCGTGAGTAGATTTACTCGAATAAATTACTTGATATGTATGCTCATTAACTTTCCGGTAGAATCTTCAATGTCTGCGAAGATTCACTCCTCGCCGCCCCGCTTATCATCGACCTCGCCTTGGTCACAGAAATCATGACTCGCATTTCCTGGAAACATTCTTCTGATGAGAAATTTAGAAATTTCCATCCTGTTCTCAGCATCCTTAGCTTTATGTTGAAGGTTAGACGGACATGGAATTCGTATTGTGGCAAGTTTCACTAACAATATGACCTTTGTAGGCGCCGTTAACTCCACCAGGCACACCAGTAGTAAACGCCTTGGCAAAGCAACGAAACGCCCTTTGCAATATATTTCGTGCGTGTGTTGGATTGCAACCCGAGTCCGATATGACCTTGGAGCACAAGCTCTTTTAGCAGCCCCGTAACCTGGTGGGGCTTGTCCCTCATGGATCGCAAATAGAATCAAAGACGATTCGTTGTGTTGGGAGATTATTCATTACCTTTGCTTTTCATTTGTTATTCTGTCAGGGAATTTCGAATTGCTGCCTTCGCCTACCATTCCTCCCTGTGCAGGTTTTTTTCGTAGGCTTTTTTCCTTCACAGGGAAAGAATGATAGGGTGTCAGATCCATCAGCTAACTCTAGGCATTCGTATTCACTTGTATTCGTTCTGCTCTGTCATCTAATTTATGGTTGTACAAATCATCTCTAATATGCTTGTTCGAAAATATGCTGTGATGTAGGTTTTTGGCTTTTTTGATTTACTAATTATTTAATCGTACTTGAGTAATTGGTAAAACAAGTACTTAAGTACTTACTTAAGTAAGTATTTAAGTACTAAACAGGTGTGTTTGCTCAACATGCGGAGAATTATAGAAACAAAGAATACCCGATTTTCTGATGGGCTTTTGAATAAATTTGCAATTCATGGACCTGATGGAACCCACTGGTATCTAATCGACACGTTGGGTGAAACCCCAGACTTCCGCGACAGTTCTACCTTTAGTTTCTGGTATATACTTCGAGACAAAGAAAAAGAACACAACAGACAATACACTAAAGATGAAGAAAACCTGACCATTACCAACCGCCAATCGTAGAGAAGGGAAACCGTAAGCAACCGCAAAGGTCGCCAACCAATTGGTGGTTAATCCAATACTTTGGGCCGCCCCAACTGCATCGTGTTCCACCAATTCTGTGGCAATCATAAAAGGTAGCGGACCAAGTCCGATTGCGAAACTAGAGACAAATAGAAGTGTAGATACCCCTGATAGAATTTGAATTTTGGACACGATTCCAATTCCAAGGAGTGCCGAAAATACACCCATACCGACGATGGATATTAAAAGTGGAGGTTTTCTACCGATTCTATCAATCATTCGTGCTGCTATTGTGGTGACGAACAAATTGAGTAGAGAAACCATGACGTTTATAAGAGTAGCCCCTGTAGGGATAATATCCTTAAGAATAGACACGCCGTACATCACGATTGCGTTTATGCCCATGAACTGCTGGGCAATCATTATCCCTACCACCGCGATCAATTGCCGCCTATGTTCCTGTCCTGTTATAAATTCATAGAGTGTGATCTTCCGGGGCTGGTTGCCGTTAGAATCATCTAGGAGTCTTTGGTTCAGATTCGTATTGCCATTATCGTCATCGCTTTCTTCCACATGATGAGCATCCCGGTTAAACGCACTGAGTTCGTCTTCAACATCAGATCTTCCTCGTAGAGCTGCAAGATATTTACGTGCCAAATCCCCCTTCCCTGTAGAAGCTAACCATGCAGGCGATTCTACACAGAAAGGTAGAAGGGTGCACTGCGCTAAACCAACCAAGCCTCCAACACCTAGAATGAGACGCCAGTAGGGTACTGTCGATAGGAACAGACCTAAGAACTGAGCAACGAGAATACCGCAGTTTATGATAACTTGAGTAGATGCTCCACTAGTCCAAATTTGTTTATGTTAGCATTTATTTGCAAACAATGGAAGCATCTGTGCAATATGGGAATTGGGAAAGGTTTAGGAAAAACACACAATGCACCGGCGTGTTCTGATGGCGCGACATCATGTATGTATAGAGGAGCGATGACGACGGAGCTGCCCGCGCTTACGCCTGAGATTATACGGCCGATACTTAGAGTCGTAACGTCTGTGGCGAGTGCCATAAAAATAGGGCCGATTATGAACCCCGTGGAATTCAGCAGGGCAGCTCTCTTTCGGCCATATGTTTCTGCTACGGAGCCCGCGGTGACTGCTCCTATCAAGCCCCCGACTGAAAATATTGATGTGACAAAGCCATAGGTTTGTTCAGACATCGGAATGCAGGGCCTTATGTTCAAATCGAATGAGGTGCCCCCTTTATGGCATCTCAGAATATCTTCAGGAGCGTTCAGTTCGGCCTGGATATTGTTCGTAGGGGGGTCAGCGGCTGGTATGCGCCACATCGAGAGCACTTGGTAGCATCATGTATGATAGCGGGGTTCGATCTTTTCTCCACTGATAGGATGTAGGAGGTGACCTGTGAGACTCACAATGTGATATCCGAACAAAAACGAGCCCATGCTCACCACAACCACATTGAAAAGAAGATATGGTGTGATGTCCTTCATTGTTGGAAAGAGAAATGATTCGAAGAAGATGGATATGGGGTCTGAACTGCCAGCTGAGAATACCGGGCTCCGTCGACCTGAAGCTCTTGCTGTAGCTGTAGCTGAGCGATGGAGATGGAATCGATTCGAATCCAGCTTGGGGGGCTGGTCACGCTAACCGAGTTGGCTGGATTCTTCCCCAGCTCACTTCTCGAACATCAAGGTGTGAGCACATGTCAGTACATGTATACGTTTACGACCGCCTGGATGTTTATCGAAGCATCGGGCAACATGCGCCGCCACCGCTGAAGTTCCCGCAAAACTAACATCACCGGCCGCAATACTCTGCTGTCGCCCTCGCGAGGCCTCGCGTAAGCAACCCACCGTTGAGCGGATTCGGACGCGACCAGGGATGAAGGCTGTCGATGGAAGATCCGAACCAACCGGCTTCCCGTGCACCTACACCTTCCGCGATGCCTCTGCCTCCGTACACCTCGAAAGTCAAAGTTCTTGATAAATACCACATCATAGGATTTATATCCTCCGGTACCTATGGAAGGGTCTACAAAGCCAGGTCTCGACACCCTGGGACAACTGGGGAGTTCGCGATTAAAAAGTACAGTACAACCGCCTTCCTGGAGATTTCAGGCTCGACGTTTACCGCATCGTATAACTCACGTTTCTCGAATTGAAATTGATCTGATAGATTCAAACCCGACAAAGAGGGCGAGGTGATAAACTACACGGGTATATCTCAGTCCGCCTGTCGTGAGATGGCTGTATGTTCAACCCACCCCTGAACCGGTTTCTTCTAGCTAATCGTTCACGTTACTGTCGCAAGCTCAACAGCGAACTAACCCACGAAAATGTCATACATCTTCATGAGATAATACTTGAGGATAAGTGTATTTACATGGTCTTTGAATATGCGGAACATGATCTACTGGTACAGAAGTCGAATCTTTTTCGCTCTGAGGATAGTATTAAAGAGGGCGCTAATTATTTCGAAGCAAATTGTACACCATCACTCGCATCCAGAGCGCCGACTTATACCGGAATCCACCGTTCGTTCGATACTGTGGCAACTTTTAAATGGTGTTTCCTATCTACATCAGAACTGGGTTATGCACAGGGACTTGAAACCTGCAAATATCATGGTTACAGCTGCTGGCGAAGTCAAAATAGGCGATCTTGGGCTTGCACGGGTTTTTTGGAAGCCTCTGGCGGCCCTCTTCAATGGAGACAAAGTAGTTGTAACCATATGGTACCGAGCTCCGGAGCTACTCCTGGGTTCCAGGCATTATACAGCCGCAATTGGTGCAGTCCTCGAACCGGCATTCAAATTGCGCTTTGCCGTTGGCTGACGTTCTCACATAGATCTCTGGGCTGTCGGCTGTATCTTCGCGGAATTATTGGCCCTGAGACCAATTTTCAAAGGAGAGGAAGCCAAGATGGATTCTAAGAAGACCGTCCCTTTCCAGCGAAACCAGATGCAAAAGATTGTCGAAATCTTGGGCACCCCAACTAGTATGGAATGGTTTCGTCTCCCGTATATTTCTCGTGGCGAGACGATCGCTGACTTGCTCCGATTCATAGAAGAGAGATGGCAATCAATAACACAGCTCCCAGAGTATCCGCAGATGACGACATTTAAAAACTACACTCCCAATCTTGAAACGTGGTACCACCAGGTCGGAGCTACAAATAAACTAGGATATGAATTGCTCTGTGGTCTCTTGGAATTCGATCCCGTTAAACGACTTACGGCACAGCAGGCTCTGGAACATCGGTATTTTACAGAAGGTCCCAAGCTAAGCCTCAAGTAAGGATTAATCCCCTCGTTGCGATCTCTTCAGGTGACAAATCGGTTTTTTTTTTTTTTTTGTCGGTCGCTCACATGGTTAACGGTTAATAATGCATGGTAGTGCTTTCGAGGGCTCCCTCATTGAGTACCCGCACCGAAGAGTTAGTTCGGATGATAATGATATCCGCACAAGTTCGCTTCCGGGGACCAAACGTAGTGGATTGCCCGACGATACTTTGCAGCCTCGCACCAAGCGTGTGAAAGCTGGAGACTAGATCCTCGTTCGCTGAGATATAGGTTGAAAATTTAGCCACTTTTGTAGATGCGTTAATGAGGCGAACCATACGTTAAACTCTAAACGGTGTTACCCGTTCCTATAGAAGTGGTGAAAGAAGCGTGCGCGAAGTAATATCGGGTTAATTGTGTGTTTAAGACAAGTAAACATGCAAGATATAAGAACGTAATTTGCCAGCACCGGATTGATTGGTGGTCTGGTTTGAAACGCGCAGAATCCTCAATAGGGCCTAAAGGAGCCGCGTTAACAACAAAAGAGTAACATGGTGTTCATCCGCGCTCCCCTTCCCTGCAGAATGAATGCTCCCTTTTGCATGAAACTGAACATAACCTCATCATCGCCTTCGCTATCTGCAGCCGCGTCTCTCATCAGTTCCGACATTGTAGCATAGAGCGTTTGCTGGATAGTTAACACCTACAAAGAAAGTAGGTACTTCCTTAGTACTGCGCCGCTATTGAGACACACACACACACACACACACACACACGCCCTCACACACGCCCACACGCTCACAGACTCAATCGCTTCCCCTTTCCTACCACTTCCTCGGGGTAAGAACACTATATAGCCTCCAACGGAGTCGGCATCGCCCGTAACACCCTTCGCTTTCGAACCAGAACGCGGGTTCTTTCTTCCCCGCCCCCGATTCAAGATGGGAGGACAATTCTCGAAGTTGCTGGTATGCGACCCATAGCTCAAGATCTTTCAGCCCTGGGCCGCGCTGACCGAAGTTACACGTTGTTTAGGCCAAACTCTTTGGCTCGAAGGAAATGAGGCTGCTCATGCTTGGCCTTGATGCCGCAGGGAAGACAAGTAAGCCCATATTCATAGGCATCAAAGCTGCCTCAGAGTCGTTCTTACTGCTTGAGAAGTACTCCTTCTCATATCACGCAGTCTGTGTCTTGTTCCTAACGGAAATCGTGTTTTCTAGCCATTCTATATAAACTTAAACTTAACCAACCAGTCACTACGATTCCTACCGTCGGATTCAACGTCGAAACCGTCACCTATAAAAACGTCAAATTCAATGTCTGGGATGTTGGTGGTCAGGACAAGATTCGACCACTCTGGAGACATTATTTCTCTGGTTTGTAAACAGGTCCTGGTCCTGTCGTGGTGCCCAAACCACGAACTAATGCCTGACTCAAGAGAGGACTGTTTTCTGTTTTCTAACATATACATCTCATCGTGGAAACGGCAGGCACACAGGGGTTAATTTTTGTCATCGACTCCAACGATAGAGAACGTATAGACGAGGCCCGTCAAGAGCTCCATCGCATAATTCAAGACCGAGAGATGAAAGAAAGCCTGCTCCTTGTTTTTGCCAATAAACAAGATTTGCAAGGAGGTATTTTTGCATCAATGAAATTTTCTTAGCCACATATTGGGATTATCATCTCTAACATTGCATCTACATTGTCATAGCTATGAGTCCACAAGAGGTAACTGAAAAGTTACAACTGAGCAAATTGAAGGACAGGATATGGTATGTAGTGCCCTCGTGCGCTACAACTGGAGAGGGTCTCATAGAGGGCTTGGTTAGTATCTCTGGCCCATAAGTAAATTCCAACTAGACAGGACCCATCGCTAACGTTAATGATCACCTTTTTATGGGGATAGGGCTGGCTGTCCAACAATGTGAAAGCACCAACCACCCGTACGGCGTAGCGATGTACCCGCGTCACGCCAAGGGACCTGTATCAGGTCAAACTCTATTTCTTACCTTTTCTTAGTGCAATTTGGATTTATACACATGCCTCCCTCTGCTTTTAATTCAAATCCCGCTGAGGTTGATGGGATATAGTAATTTTAATGTCGCCAGATTCAATATCAAGAGACGGGCCTAGTCACAGTAGGTGTGTTTGCCAGTGATTCCTCGATACTACCAAGCTGGTGTTCTCTTTCTATCTTTCTGTATTTCCGTCTTGCTTTTTTTCCTCTTCCTTCCTTCCTTCCTTCCCCTTTTGTGTGCGAATAGCGGGTGCTTTGTCCATTCCATCTTGACCTGTACACTCTGATATGTACCGATGATCTCGGTATGCCGTCTCAATTGATTTTCGTGTGAATCCAGCTCTCTTCGTTTTCTTTCATCCTTGTTGTCCAGCACTCATCCCGCTGCGTGTATTTCATTCGAATGTCAGATAGGCCATAGAAACAATCGGGTAAACGGTGAGGTATCACTAGCAATGTAAATCGAAGCCTTGAGATCCCGGGCATGCCGCATCGGAGTTGCTCGGTTACGACCAACTCCAGAAACCCGGCGACTTTTTACACCTTTCTTTTACTTAGTCAGATTTACTAAGAACAATATAAACCAGTCTTTATGCACCACTACCCCATTGCGAGCTCTTAGAAATATATACCGAGACCGCTACACCAAACCAACGTCCGCACCAACAGCATCTACCTACCAATAAATACATCGACTCGAACACTCGAACCTACGATAACACGTTGTTTTCTCAGCACAGCGTTCCCACAACGAGGTCTCCCAAACACAAGGGAGATCAAACAGTATAGTTTTGGCAGCACCATAGCTCTAATGCTGGACCAGCTCGGGAAAGATTATCCAACCTCCACTCAGAATTCCTTGCGTCAACCCGAAACTACAGATGTGCCATCGGCCCGCTCATCTCTTGCTGACACTCTGTCACCGCCCGTCGAGCTCCCGCCTTGCTTGCTTTCTCCGGCTTTCACACCACCTTCATCATCTGGAACCGGCACCCCTCAAAGATACACAGAGTCCAACTTTGAGACGCACTACGACGGGGAAACGGACCTTCGTCCAAATTTGCTTGATAAGCTACCAGAGGTAGTAATTGTAACGTCAATTTTTTATATCCCAATTACTCCCCCAACTAACCTCATAACTTCTCGATTGCAGGTAAAATGCGAAGTCAGAGCAAGGATTCCGACGTAAGACTCATGCATACTAAGGGAAGAATTTGTCACTAATGCCCATCTATTATGTAGAAATGGCGGAGGGGAAATATTTCTCCATCTTTATAGCAACAACATAGACAACAAAGAGCATTTGGCAATTGTTTTCGGGGACGCCATTCGTTCACTCTCTTTAGATAAACCGCGGGAAGGCGAAACCGAAATGGATAGGATGACACGGGGTGCCTACGTTGGGCGGCTTTACCCGGGTCGTTTAGCATCATCAGATCCCAATCATAATGACTTGGATTCGACCCCAACATATTCACCTCCTCGAGTTGCCCCCAGCAGAAATCCACTTGTCCGTATTCACTCAGAATGTTACACCGGGGAGACAGCATGGTCAGCTCGATGCGATTGTGGAGAGCAATTGGACGAGGCGGCGCGTCTCATGGCCTTAGAAGGGGCTGGGGTTGTGGTTTATCTTCGGCAAGAAGGCAGAGGTATCGGGCTGGCCGAAAAATTAAAAGCCTACAATCTTCAAGACTTGGGCAATGATACAGTTACTGCTAATCTTTTGCTTCGTCATCCGGCTGATGCTCGGTCATATGGGCTTGCCACTGCTATCCTGCAAGATCTCGGCTTGTCAACTATTCGCTTGTTAACCAACAATCCTATTAAAGTCGCCGCAGTCGAAGGACCCAACAAAGAAATACGGGTAGCTGAACGAGTTCCTATGATCCCTTTGGCTTGGAAGGGTCTAAAAGGCGGTGTCACTGGGAAAGAAGTCACAGACTACCTCAAGACCAAGGTACTTCGCAGCTCTCCGCATGGATCAGTCTTGAGCCAATTCTTTACTAACACCTCCCGACATTCAAGATTCAACGGATGGGACACTTGCTCTCAGAACCGGACAATTAAACATAGACGCCTCAGCTTATCGATAAAACACAAATATTCCTCCAATCTCAATTGAAATACCAAAGAAAGCTATTGAGGATATAATCATTTGAGTGAAGATGGTTGCAAACTTGTGGTCAAGTTATCTGGCAACAAAGTCCATAGTTTTTATCTCACATTGTATCGATTCTGACTTTGGTGCCATACATGCATTGGTTAGACATACTATGCTGAAAAGGATCCTCGCCGTTGGGGAGGTAGGCGGTGATGGTAGTGGTAGGCGGTAGGTGGTAGGTGGTAGGCGGTAGGTGGATGTAGTTCTTCTAGATAGGTTTTAGGTATCTACGGCTATGGCATTTTATTATATATCAGGAATGAATAGATAATGAGGCTTTGTGCTTTCGAAATTATTGCGGTATTGGGAATTTGCGGATTTCGTTGATTGTAGCTTCTATCGAACACGAACGCAGATCGGTGACTAGCGCTTTCTAGTCTTCGTATATATGCATGAAAGAGATCAATCATTACACGAAACGACAAACCACCAAATCTTGATAAAACACAGAGACCATGCAAACAGCTACATCTCGGAGGAGCAAGACACAGGCAGTAAGGTAAATGTCCATCGCACCTTAGCCTCGGGGTCCCAATTTTGCAAGCGCGCGTTTCCCTTGTTCCTCCCACTCTGCTTTTGTAATCCACATTCCATCGTTTTCAGCCATCTGTGTAGAATGTAATTAGCGGATCCCATGTTAACCATACTGGTGTGAACAAGAATAGCACATACAATGTTCCCCAAAACCGAGCCACCCATGAACACTAGATGACGCCTTCTCGGTGGATCTTCAACTCTGACTTTGAATTTCTATAACAAGTATTGTGTGTCAGCCGCCTTTTTGATTGGTCAGAGTAGCTACAGGAATCACTCACACTCAATCTTGCTGGGTCGCCATTGAGCACTCTTGTCAACCACAACTGTTTTAGTTCCTTTTCTAGCCTGCTCGGCAAACCAGGGTACATGCTTGAGCCACCCGAAAGGACAATTGCTTTGAACAAGCTCGATCTGACATCCACATCAGCACTTTGAATTGTGCTAAATAGAAATTCACCGAGTCCCTCTTGGTCGCAATCTACCAGGTGTGGCTGAAATAAACATTCTGGTGCTTCAAATCTCTCACTCCCTATTCGGATCACTCGACCATCTGGAAGTGTGTAATCTTTCACCAGAACGGTAGTTTCCTCGGCAAGCTTTTGATCAAGCTGGAGATCGTAAGAAACATAACATAGTTTCTCTTTGATTTGACGTACAGTCTCGAAATCTGCTGTACGATTCAAAGCGTATCCACGACGAAGCAGGAGCTTGATGAGCTGTCGAGTGACATTACGTCCAGCGACATCCAAGCGACGGGTGAGATGGTTGAGAACGACAGATTCGTAAACAGGAACAATGTGGGTAACACCGTCCCCGGAGTCTACTACAACGCCGCTACTAAGACCTAGAGCTAGTTAGATTATTATAACAGATGAGAAGCGACTACCATACCCTGAGCGTAGAGTGCTAGCACAGCCTGTATAGCAACATAAACACCCCCGAAGTTATAGTTCTCAAACATAACTTCGCACATTTTTTCTCGATTGCTTAGAGGGTTTAGTGGCGGTTCTGTCAGAAGGATTTTTCTACCAGTTGGGTCCAGTTGTAATTTCTCGTTGAAAGTATAATCCCAAAGATGAAGCATATCGTCCCATTTTTTCACAATACCGTTTTCCATCTATGTGGTGACCTTTAGCACGCATTCAAATCCCCATCTCCAACATTCTCTCGAAGGAAGTCGTCTTGGGGACGCACCGGATAGCTGATCTGCAACATTGTTCTGACTTTGGCGGCCTCATCTCCGCACATTATGTCCTTTAGAAGAATTTCACCTCCCGTCTCGCGTTCTTCTGTCCGTAAAATAGGTCGCCCGACAATGCTAGGGAACTGGTGCTCGGGGAAATTGGACCCGGCATATCCGACTTTGAGGCTGCCCAAATATCTCTCGAGTTAGGTTCTATCTCATGAATTTATCGCCATCCAGACTCCCTCGGACAATACGACGTAGAGATAGGCAATATTGAAATTAGGATTCGATAGTATTGAACATACAAGCCAGTGCCTCCGTCAAGGACTATACTTCCATTCAGTCAGTCACCGCTCGCCACAGAAGATGACTGGTCGATATTCAAAGGACTGCGAAGGCACACACCTATAGGAGCTTGAGCCATGAGGAACAAGAGAGATGGGTCAGATCGATGTTTTTGGATAGTTGTTGTAATTGCGTTGGTATTACTACGGGAATTGGGTGGGTGTGGGGTTTGGTTTCGGCGGTGAGCTTCGCCGAGTTAATGTCAGCAGCCAACATGCAACAACCACCCACGAGATAATATAGAGAAGACATATCGAATTCCGCGCGGGACCAGTAAGTAGCTGCTAAACCCTGCAACTACTCAAGAGCTTGATTTTAAGGCATCCAATCGAGCTAATATCAAATATACTAGATGGGTGAGCTACCGCACCTAGACTGTATTTCGCACAGAGATAAGTTGGGCCATTCTTAATATACTGCCCGCAAATGATTCTGCCTCCTAACTAGTTTTGGTGCCTTCCACTGAACAGGCTAGATGCCCTCCTGCACAAAGCGCGAAGAGCGCATGAAGACCTCAGAAGCCTCAATCATCGTATGGTGCTTGTTGGAGTCTCTATGAAAAGCTCCATAACTCCCATCCAAAAGGGCGGCCGCATAACCGAAGAAAGAGTTTCCATGAACACAAATAAGCCTGCAGGTTACTTTCTGCAGGCTGGGTTATATAAAGAGCTAGGAGACGACGAACTATTCTCTAGCACATAAACATGAAGTGTGGTCAGAACGACACTCTGGAAGGGGGTTGTCTACAGCGACGCAAATATGGTACAGGGTGTCATTTCCTGCCAGCTAACCTACGACACGGTGCTATTGAGTTCTGGCGCGTCTATCTACCCCCGATTTCTAGTACCAGGCGTCTCTCAACCTCAGTTTCTTTCCCGACTTCTTCCTCACCTTCAAATTTTAGTCGGCACGTTCCATCTCTCTAAAAGCACCCACAATTTTAACATATTAGCCGACCTATCAATACCGTATAGAGGATACCACCAACCTTGGTCCCAATGACCTCCGCTTTGTAGAATGTTGTCGTTTCGGGATATCTCGCCAACACCTGCTTCCCATTCGGATAGGGCGGAAGTCCGTTAGAGTCGCCAGGTATCATTATCAGCTGGTGTGCTAAAGCCTTGTAAATCTGCCCATGGTTACCGGATTCGTCTGGCTCTGGATCTTGGACCTCGTATCTATTTGCTGTCAGCATAATCACGAAAGCTTCGGCCACTTTAGCTCGTAGAAAGAGGATGTTAGCAACACCAACACCAGGCCGCACCGTCTTTTATTTCCGTCGCCGATGATATTTATTACATCGCATTGTATCCACTCTCCTTCTGCCCCTTTCTGCTTGGGTAATCGGAAAGCCACCTGCGATCCAACTTGAAGAACCGGTCCATTTTCATTTGGTACGGACATGCTCCGCGGTTTGCTGCGCCCAGGGCCGTCAGTTGAAGAAGCTTCGTTGCGTTTTCGCTTTGGCAAGCCATCTCGACCTGCTGTGAGGGGGAAAGTGTGAAAACCCGTGTTAGTAATTATTCAAAAGCTATGGGTATATTGGCGTACTCCCGGAGCTACCATAACCTTGCTCTGTAGCTTTTCGTAAACCTATCAGAATCGACAGGTTATGTTCTATCACATGGCTCAGTAGTCTGAGCATTGGTGTACAATGTCAGAGGTGATGAAAAAAAACACGGAATCAGTTGATTACGGTACCTTGATTCTTCGTCGGTCAGTGCTTTAAGCCCCTTGTAACAGGTAACCAGCTCCTGGAGATCCGTAGATGTAGCTAGAGAGAGATGAACCACAGGTATCAAATCGATCAGTGGGGCGCCGCCATAAATCCAACACGATACATATCATTATACTACGTACCATCCGGCCGCCTATTCCTCTCCTCCAATGTATCTATCTTACGTTTAATGTCGTTTACTTTGGCCTCGTGGGCCATTAGCGCCTTTAGCTCATTGACGACTTTCTGCCAAAGGGAGCGCTCCTCCTGCTGCTCAGATTGATGCATCAGGCGATTTCCTCGTTGGGACATTTCAACAAAGAGGCGCGCGTTTCGGTTTAGACTGGCTGGATGTCCTTCGCGGCGAGCGACGTCTTTTTATGGGCCTCGAACAGCAGGTATGTTCCTCATAGTTATCGTAGACGCCACGGGGGGGAGGGTGGGGAAGGTCCGGGGGAATGGACGTGGTGGAGCGGGCACAGCGTCAACGGCGATGATTGAGCGCAATCACACGCATGCGCACAACACAAGCCAACGACACCCGCAACACAACAACACATCCCATTCATCCCGCATCGGATCCATCATCGAGCTCGATGCACATCCGTGGACGGAGCCATCATCCACCGCGCATACATGACCAGTCTTAGGAAAGGCCGCTGCAACATGACTGCTATTTATAACTGGCTTTGATGGGTTCGAGTCCTGCTTACTCGAACATCAACAACCATCACCACTACACAGCTATCATCACGCATATATATACTCCCTCGCGAAAAACACCGTGAAGCACATCTCATGCCCTGTTACTCTATCTAGCTACGGTTGAAAAAGCCTGCTATCACCTACAAGAGAGTATCCAAGTGCTCGAGGCCCTTGGGACACCGTGGTAGAAACCTTGTCAGAAAAATAAAACAACGATGGACTTCTTTGACACACCCCGATACGCCGAAGTCGCCATACCCTCTGCGCGAACGTTCAACCCGCATACCAATCCTATATACTATTTCTACCCGGATGGCACAAATGTGTCCTTTTCTTTGGCGCAAATCGACGACTTCCGACATGACCAATTGTTTACAACCTCTATCTTCTCTTCTCAGGTCGGTGCCTCCGCCGTGTTGCTTTGCGCCTTACTTTGTGTCACGAAGGCCGAAAAGCGAAAGACACCCGTTTTCTTCCTTAATATCTTCAATCTCGTCGTGGTTATCTTGAGGGGTATTCTTTTTATTCATTACTTTATGAGCGCTTTGGCGCGAACATATACAACATTTACGTGGGACACCTCTGACGTCCCCAGATCCGACATTAACGCGAGCATCGTCTCGTCAGTCCTCTCAATGGTGTTGATGGTCGGAATCCAGTTGTCGCTCCTGCTCCAAATCCGCATCTGCTATGCCTTGAATCCTCGCTCGAAAAAGAAAATTCTCGTCACATGCGGTTCAATAAGCGGCATCGCAACCCTCGGCTATCTGACGCTGGGTGTCTATATCGTCCAGCTACGAGACGACCCTCCCGATCCCAAGATAACGAGCTGGGCGAAACCACTGGTAAATTCCTTAGTCGCCCTGAGTATTGTCGGCTACTCCGGGATCTTTACTTGGAGGATGTTCCAGTCTGTTCGAAACAGACGACGCATGGGATTTACTGGCGTAGGATCGCTCGAGAGTCTTCTGATATCTGGGTTCCAGTGTTTAATAATCCCAGGTAAGCCGAGCCACACGGACGTTGGACAAAGTGAGAACTCCAGCCAGACTGACCAATTCACACTGTTTCGTCGAAAACAGCGGTATTCTGTGTTATAGAGAATTTTGTGAAGTTCGGAGGCTCTGCATCCCTTGCCCAGGCATCCATTGCATTTTTCCTTCCTTTATCCCACATCTGGGCTACAAGCGTTCAAGCAAATAGCAAATTATCCATGGCCCGGATAGAGAAACTGCAAGAGCGCACGGAATTTTGGCAGCGAATAGCGGGTATGCGCGATGCCCACGTTCAGAAAATCACATGTTCTATCAAACAACCCATCTCCATGATCAAAAGACTGTGCTTGAAGGTTCGAGGACTGCCTAGTTGTGGCCCCCTAGTATCCAATACCACGCAACGAGGGGTGGAGACTGTGGAGTCTTCGGAGATCTCCCATCTCCCAAATAATATTTCAGGTTTTGGGAAGGATCTCGAAGCTAACCGCGGGGCCGAGCGATGGCAGTAGCCACGATTTCTTTTCTTCCTTTTTTTCTTCCTTTTTCTTTCCCTGCCGGTGTAGCAGCGGCGTTGCAGGATCAGATCGGGGGGGTGTATATAGATGTTCTGGTATGTTGTAAATAAGAATACGATATGAGTACGCTTCTCAGTAAAGTACCATACACAAGTAAGCACCTAGGTACTACCTAGTAACTTAAGTAACTTATAAGTACTTCCTTAAGCCTCTTCCGAAAACTGTGTTGCAGGTGCTGGAAACGGATCCGGACCCAAACTTGTCCTTCAGACAACGACATAAACATACCATACCATACCAACCCAACTCGGGCTCCCGATCCAACACGTCTCTTCAGGGAGACAGCACCATCAATCCCTGACTACATGCCACTGAATCGTCGTTTCTATCCAACGAAGCGTCTAAGCTTCGTACACTACCAGCATGCCAGAACCTCCGCCTGACCCCCCTCCCATACACGCTGAAGGTCTGTCATCAGAACCTTTGCTAGATGCCGAGCGAGGACGAAGCACGAGTGTTGATGACGAACGCGAACGACACAGGCGAGGAACCCAGTTTCGTTCGAGATCACCAGTGACACAGTAAGTAAACCCACAGCTAGCTTTCTTTCATTTGATCTCACCTATTTAATACCGTTTGCTTCTTGGTTCCGGTTTGCCTAATAAGTTATTATCGCTGCTTAGGAAGAACAATCGAAGTCGATATGCCCTGGCCGCGCTTATGCTTGGACTTTCGCTTAGCTCGTTTGTTCTGCAAACCGAGACTGCCCAATATATCCAAAGAGACCTTGGTTGGAAAAAAGCATACTGCATGATGTACTAGACACCGGAATCTCAGACTTGTTCAAACACTTGCTGATTAACACAATGGGGGTCTTTCCTCCTTTCCCCTCAAAGGTATCTGACTCACGGATCATGGGCGTTACTTTGGCCAGCACAGTTACTAGTCCTACGACTTCGCAAGCGGCAGATTCCCTTCAAGAACATCGTCCGCTCGCACATCTCTCTCCTTCGAACCACGCTGGAGATGATCCTACGTGGAGACCAGAATGCTCATCGAAGCTTAGATAACTCTTTTCAGTATTTGTTTCGGTCTACAGCCCTTGTCACGACCGCTCTGACGATCGCCGGCTCTACGTGGTATATCGCTGTGTAGGTCAAACACCGCGGCACGCTTCACTTTTGTTTCGCATTAATTAAATACTAATCTCTGTTTTACCGCAGCAATCTTACAACACCATCGGACTTAACTGCGATCTATAACTGCAGCGCCTTTTTTGCATACGCATTCTCAATACCACTACTTAACGAGAGACCTCAGGTTGATAAGATAATTAGTGTAGGCTTTGCGATTGTAGGAGTGCTTGTTGTTGCGTATGGCGATGGGGCCGATGGCAAAGGCTCAAGCGACGGAGATAACGCTAGATTGGGGGGTAACGTGCTTATAGGTATAGGGAGCGTACTATATGGGCTCTACGAAGTCCTCTATAAAAAGCTCCTCTGTCCGCCAAGCGGAACAAGCCCGGGGAGATCCGTTATCTTCTCTAACACTGTCTGTGCTTGCATTGGAGCCTTCACGCTGGTATGCCTAAACCCAAAATTACTTTGGTTGTTTTAGATAGGCCCACCGCTCACCAACAATTTAGGTTTTTCTCTGGATACCATTGCCGCTTCTCCATTGGTTTGGCTGGGAGATTTTCGAGATACCCACCGGCAAAACGGCAAAGCTTCTATGCATTTCAATTGCAGCTAACGCTAGTGAGTGTTGAACCTGTGCTAATTATTATGGGGCTTTCAACTGATAATCCCCTAGCATTTAGTGGGTCCTTTTTGATCCTGATAAGCCTGACCAGCCCGGTCTTAAGCTCTGTCGCGGCCCTGTATGTTCAAAGATTCACTGGATTTTAACCGAGCTTTTCATACTTATAATATGTTGGCCAATAGATTAACGATATTCCTTGTTGCTATAACCGATAATATCTTGTTTGGAAGAGAATTGACTTCGGCTGCGTTACTTGGTGGGCTCCTCATTGTTGGGGCCTTCGCACTTTTAAGCTGGGCTACATGGAAGGAAATGATTGAGGAAAACAAAAAAGAGACATCGGACGCCATATCAGACACGGGTGAACACGACGACTAATAGGCAGATGAAAATAGATATGGATTGATGCAGTGGAGGTTTTGAAGGGCTTGAGGGGAATATAGAGTATATTTTACTAGCTAAGATCTGAACCCGCAAGTGCCCGAAAAGATAGTTACTTTTCGAACGGGCCTGCTTTCACGTGTTCCGCCAGAGCCATATACGCGCGATGCAACAATCATGCTTTTGGGAAGGACACATATTAGGTGTATATATTAGTATAACAGATGGTTAGATTTTGAGGATGTCAATGAAGAACGGCGGTATTATTGATTTCTCTCATCGGCTTCAACTTTCTTTTGGACGTCGTACTGGACGCTGCGGACTGCCGCCTTTCCTTCATCATGTTGTCTGCTATAATTTTCCCGTTCTTGTGGGTCTGTGCTAAGCATGGCACCAAGAGTCCCGGTCACCCTGTCGCTCATTCCGTCTACGAGGTCGCTCGCCTGGCCACTAGCTTCGCGCCGCGCGCCTTCCTCATATTGAGCGCGGCCTTGGGCCTTCAAAGCCTCATTGCCAACTAGACCACCAATAAACTGTTTTCCCTGTGAACCACGGGGGGTTTTGTGTCAGTTATAATTATAAATCCTGAAAATGAAGAGGTGGCTCGCTTACGGATCCGACAGTCTGGTCCCAGGCTCCTTGCTGACGATCCTTGTTATCCACATGGCTGCCTCCTTCAGCAGTCGCGGTGACAGGGCCTAATCTATACATGGACCAGCGCGACATGTCAGTTAGCGAATGCGCAAAATATATTATGTCAGAGTCATATCTTGCTCTTCAAACTTACTTGGCGGCGGAATGTGACCGTTCAGCGGCTTCAGCAGCGGCATCCCTTTTGGATTCTCCATCTTTTACATCCCTGCTGTTGCCCATGATCTGACCTAAGCCACTTTGCACAGCGCCCGTGATACCTTGCAATGCAGCGCCGAGGGCTGTGCATGATTAGCAGACTTATTGACACGGGCCGGTGGCTGGAGTGGTGGGAGCGCCATGGAACGAAACGTACTGGAAGACTCGCTGGATTTTGAATTTTCAGCCATAGTTGGTTAGTGCGCAGAAATAACAGTCGTGCTTAAATTAGGCGGTACGGCAATGAGGGGAGGGTTCTGTAGGAAAACCATTTCACCAGACGGCATGTTCGATTTCTTCGATTTTTATATTCGGATTTCTATCGGTTGCGGTCGCACTACGTCATAGTTGGGTCACCTCACCACATGGGGAAAAGCACCATGCGCCGACCAGGGACCGCCTAGGTTAGACCTGGTCAAAGCGAGGCGGAAAACACACGTCTAATGCGCTGTAGCTCTACATAGGTAGGCATGGATCAATATCTACTAGAGGTATACGTATATGTGTATGTGTGTATGTGTGTGTGTAGTATGTAGTATGTAGTATGTATGTAGTATGTATGGACTTGATAGGTTGAGAAGGTGCGCCCACCCGGACGAACCAGCAAAAGAAGATATGACCAAGGGTATTTCAAAATCTCGCGAAATCGCACTATACTATATTGTAAAAGGTTTCATATCCAATCGCTCCCAAAACAGGAAAGGGGAAAAAAAAATAAGATAAAATAGAATCAAATAAAACAAAAATTGCAAGCCATCTAAAAGAGCAGCGAGGAGAAAAGCAATAGAATCCGAAACACACTCCCTGGACGAACAAGAAACTCCTGTATCCAACAATTAACAAGATTCGAAGCGGGAGGGGGGGAATAAATCGAAACGGGAAAACAAGCAGTCGGATTCCGGGCAACCACTTTTAGTTGACTTTGGTGACACGGCTGGTTTCGGTTCGCTGGGAGTTGAGCTGCTCGGCATTGCGTTCATGGTACTGTTTGCGACACTGAGAAATCCAGCGTGTTAGCCTACCACTTGACCAAGGGCAGTAAAATATCTTCGCGAGGGATAGCACACACGTCTTCTAATTTGGGACAATTGTGGCGTTCCAACAACCTGTGAGTCCCGCAAAAATGGCCGTCACAAAGACTACAGTCCCCTATGATTCTTTGCTGAAACGAAGTGCACCCTTCGAAGGTGCATCTTGGCTTGCCTCCACCCCGTAGTCTCAGCACTAAATGTAGTGTGCTTTCCTTCTGAATGTTATAATCCGACAACGTTCGACCGTCTTCAAGTTGTTTCCCGGCAAATATTAATCTTTGTTGATCCGGAGGGATACCTTCCTTGTCCTGGATTTTGGCTTTCACGTTGTCTATGGTGTCCGATGATTCGACCTCTAGAGTAATGGCTAAGGGCGCGAAGGCATTTGGTAAGCTATGGAACATTCATCCGGAGAAGAAGAACAACTAAAAAGGGACATAAATGCTTCCAAGAGAATTCAAGGCTGCGTAGACCGAATGTTTTGATGGTCCGGTACATGGCGATGGGTGTGATCAATACGCACTCTTTCCAGTAAGTGTTTTCACAAAAATCTGCATCTTTCCTGATGCCGGCGTGGGTATAAAACGGAGGAGGAGGAGGAGGAGGAGGAGGAGGAGGAGGAGGAGGAGTGTAATCAAATAGGCAGTTCGGAAGTCAATGAAAGCGAATCAAGATGATGTTGCCGGCGGGTGCGGTGTTTGAGAAGGTTGGCTTTTACGTTCGGGTGGCGAGCCGTGGTACGTAAGCCGCAGTCGACCGTGGGGAAAAGGCGAGCCGACGATAATGTCAGAGACACCTGGGAAGCTGAAGGTATCGAGATGGAGGAACTGGGGGCGTCGAAGAGAATGGTGATTCAGTCGAAGCGAGGCATGGACAGACGAAGGAAGAGAGAGGGAGNNNNAGGAGGAGGAGGAGCAGGAGGAGGAGGAGGAGGAGGAGGAGGAGGAGGAGGAGGATGGAATGGCGTGGAAATGGGTGGGAAGGCCGGAGCTTTTGTCAGCGGGTGACCAGCCAAGCAGGAGCACCCGGGCATCGGGAGGGCTACCCTGGGCAATCACCGGGAAGATACCGGGGGCTATTTTTAGAAGTGAAAAAATACGTGTATGAAAGTGTTTGAATACATTATTACATACAACCGCTACAAATACAAATGTGTGCCCGATTTGAAAAGCCTCTCACTCATCCTCCCCGTCCTCATAGTACATTGGCGTCCCGTTCAAGTAGTGATCATTTCGAAGCCCACGTCTTCTCGATGGGAGGAATGATCCCACGACACCATCCGATATCTTGTACAGCCAGCCGCCAGCTACCATGACCCCGCCCACGACATTGGCCAAGCGGACGATAAAGTATATCCAAGGCGTGGAAGAATCCGTAATCGTGAGCATTATGGGCTCGATATCGAATTTGAAGAATATCCCAGGCACGCTCTGTGGGCTCATGCTTCGCCCCTGCTCAGTGACGCTGTATTGGTTGGTGTGCAATATTTTCCCTCGCGATTTGTATGTTGTAGGGACTACAGATAAGAAGTACTGGTATCTATAGAACTCTTCAACAAGTATGAAAACGTTAGGACAAGCTCTTTAGGATTGAAGGGAAACGTTGCTCTTTTTACTACGTACTATCTTCCGTTGATGCTACAACTCCATCCAACGGGTTGACCAGTTTTGGATAAAACTCCCCGAAGGACAGTTCATTCACAACATGAGTAAAGTTGAAGACTGGCGCGTAAAAGCCCAACCGGTGGTTAGCGACACTGCGTTTGATGTAGCATATTTAGCTTCCTTACCATCGTGGTCTACATGCTGTCCCGGTTCCCAATATCCGTGACCTTTCGCGGTTATATGGAAATCTCCCATGACGCGGTTGACATCCATGGAGCCCCATATCCTGCAACTCTTCCCTTTGGGGCGCTTGGGAAGATTCAATTTGAACTTCTTCTTCTTTCCGGCTTTTCGTATGACTTCATCGGATCCATCGTATGCCCGGCCCCGGTCTTGTTGGCCTTTTTTCTTCAGATTATGGGGGAGCGTATGGGCGTCTGCGTAGGCGAAGTCGGTCGATGCCTTGTGAAGTAGATCGCCGGCGAGGATGCGATCACCAGCGGCGTCCTGGACATTGACATGGAGGGTATCGCAAGGCATCGCTACAACCACATCGAGGTTGATTTGCATGTAGTGGCCCTCGCCGCCTTGGACGCTAAAGTGTTCCTCTGATTTCCCATCGAGGAAGAGGTTGAGCTCACCCCAAACCAACCAAACACATATTGCCACGAATACGAGGGTAATGACACCGCCTTTCGAAGATCTTGTCGTGTACGATACGCGAGTTTTGGCTACAATTGAACAGAAGAGGAGGAGTCAATAAGCGCATCGGACGCTTGGCCTTTATAGCTCAAATGCAGTGAATTGAGAGGATGCGCGACTGGTCAGGTTTCTGGCGTTGTGGGAGGGGGCAGGGTACGGGCGACGTACGAAAGGCATCGAAGGACTTGAGCCCGTCAAGGTTCTTCTTCTCGTCTAAGAATTCATCCATCGCTGGGGAGCCGTGCTGACAATGGCCGGTTTGGCGGGAGAAGCGACGATGTCGGTGCAGCGAATGTCGTTGTGTCGTTGGGTGGTTTGGTTCGCTAATGAGGCCAGCCTGTTCCGTTGTGCCCGCACGCCAGCCACCAACCCCCAGCCACGCGAAGCAGCGAAGGAGCGAAGCGCACGAGGAGATGAAATGCACGGGGGAAATGGGTATTCCTGTGTACGTGTATGTATCCGCGTATGTATCTGACATAGGTATGTATCTGCGTATGTATCTGCGTATGTACATGTCCGTGTCTGTCTATATCGAGGCGCTACTTGAACCGAGCCACTTTCCCAGCAAGCCCGAGTCCTCCCACTCGGCCAATGGCATATCCTGCGTACATTCCAACCACTATCGTCACAGGCCATTTCTGCCATTCTCGATCCCTAGTACCAGAGTCAGCTCGTTATCGCACGCGCCGGGTGGAGATCCGACTCACCAGTCCAAAGGTATCGGAACGGCGCCGCACCAGGCTCCGAGGCACGCTCCTAGCGCACCGCCGTACACCTCGTCCATCGGCAGACTCAACGAAACGATATCCCTCCACTTGGACCCTTGGACTTGATGCAAGTACACCAGCGGGAATACCGCCAGGAGACTCAGGTGGGCAGCGCATAGAGCGGTGTGCGCTAGATGCGTTGTGGCCGGAGCCCCAAGGAGAATTATCACCGTGAACATGGCGGGAGTCCCAATTGCAGCCGCGAGCAACAGCGAGAGGACCGCGGACTAATTAACACGACGATATTGTCAGTTGCGAAAGATTCCTTCGTTTCCACAGGGCAGTGTCATTCGGTGGCCTAATACCAGAATACTGGAACCTAGCGTCTCCGGCTTCCCTTTTGTAGCTGGTTTGGCCTTCTTCTTACCCGGAGCCGTAGGTTTCCCGTGTCCGAGGCTGGCTACCGCGTAGGTTGTTTGGACGGCCATCGCGATGGGAAGTTGAAGCAGCAGTTGTCCTGGAGGGTCCCGTACCAGCGGTGTAAAGGCAGCATAGAGAAGTCCAAGGAGAATCACCGGGTGGGAGTGGCGGATGACTTCCGCCATGTTGGTTTGGTCGACCATTTGGTATGTCGATAGTCTTTTGCGCTTTGAAGTGAACTACATGCTTGTGTCGCTAAAATAAATCTATCTTATTCCAATGCAACAACGCCAACCAAGTTTATACAGAATTTGGCTAGAAAATAATCAAATCCCTGACAAACAACCCCCAAGGAGCAATTGTAAAATGCTTTGCTTTGTAACGGCGGTTTCGCAGCCGCGATGGTATCCTTGGTGCAAATGACACGCTTCGCATTTCAAACAGAATGGTTGTCGCCTGGGCTAATAAGCTTTCTCAAAGCAAGATCGTATACTACATCCTCGATTTTCTTGACCTAGTGGATGCGAGTATTGTGTTAAACTTCCCTAGTATTTCGCCAACCTGCAGGCGGAATAATTCTAGCACTTACATTATATTTTATGCTGTCACTCCTCCTTCTTAAGCTGTCGTTCTTCAGGTTGAGGAGCTGGAATCCGGCGTGAACATCCTTCACGAACTTGCTGATAAGAATAGGTCGTTGATAGTCACCGAGCGTAACAGAATTAACAGCGAGGCGTGTCTGTAAGCGATAAAAAGTTGGCATTTTTCGAATCCACTTTTTTTTTTTTTTTTTT